>NGKF01000006.1:1315364-1349739 GCA_002162555.1 Monilinia aucupariae
CAGCCCAGATATCTTACCGCAAAAAACATCCATGCACCATGTAATGTATGCAAGTAATCTCACAGTCAAGACCAACAGTAGGATCTGCGACCATGCCTCACCACAAGGGGGGGAAAAAGAAAAATACAACCGAGCGTCCAACATCATCAGTCTCCCATCCAACATCCCATAAAAAAAAGAATGCAATAAATTGATCCTTAGAAGAAGGTTCAGACTGGAACCAACCCTCATGTCTATATCCACTTACAAACACAACAATACCATATGGTACAATGGCATCCCCTCCAAAATACTGCCAGTGATTTGCCACCCCCTCCCCCTCTTGACCCCGCCATCTCCCGTAAAGCCAAGAAAGAGGGTGGTTGGTATGGATGTTGCATCGATACTACCCCTCTACGCCAACGATTCCGCACGCGAGCTTCAGTCAAGCGCAGGAAGATGGATAGATGTCGTATCCAGGAGACAGTATAGGGATAGCCAAGTTAGGATTACTAAAGGTTGGAGTTTATCGAAAGATATAACCCTCGTTTCCTCCCACCAACAAGTAAAAAACACACATGTTGTTTTGCACAACGCAGGCGAACAGTCTCCTACTCAATAGACGATGATGTGACATTGCGATGCAAACCTATTCATTTAGATTTTCCACAAACCCTAATTGTAGAGGAAGACTTTCCTATTTGATATAAAATGAGGATTAGGATTTCGAAGTAGGTTCAATTTCTCCCCTTCTTCATTAACTCGTATCTTAGATCTCATCTTTGCCCTAACCCCTCTTCTTCTAGCCATCCCCTCAAACTCCATTCCAAATCGTCACACGCCTATACACCCATCTAAGAAATATACGCCCGGCCGGCCAATATTTCCATCCCTATTGTTCAGCACCAAGCAAACTCCGCCAAGGCCCATGCCCATATCCATCCATATCCATCCATAAAATATAGCTTCCTATGCCACATGGAGGCATACCGCCAACTCAGCGCCCCATCAACCTACTCATCATCTTGCACCAATTCTTTGATATCCCCTCCCGCATCACCACCTCCTAAACCTCCGCCGTTCGCAACCCCTCCATTCGCAAACTGTAAATCCCTCTTTTTACCCTTCCCGCTATCACCTCCATCCCTATTCCAGAAATCTACTTCATCGATAATATCATAGAGAATATCCTCTACGATCTGTTCATCGTATCGATCGCTCGCTGCTCTAATTTTGGGGAAGGATGATGCATCATTTGTCATATCCACATCATCACCTTCTGGGCTTGAACCTGGTGGAGGATACCACCATTGAGAACCGAAATTGACTTCTGCTGCGCCGCCGCGAAAGACTGATACGGCGGGGAAATAACCAAGCATACCATCATCTAGACCTTCTCTAGCACCAACTTGAGGTTGTGGTTTTGATGCGGGTGGGAGGAAAGATAGGAGATCTGTGAATGGTGTACCAATTAACTTTCCGTTTTTGTAGATTTTGATGGATGAGTACGGAAGGGTACGGAGAGCGGGCACAGGGTGAGTTGGGCCAGGATCTTGACCTGCAGATGCGACTCCCCCAGCTGATGATATGACTGGTGATGGGTTCATGAGTTCTTCTAGTTCTTTGCAGGTAGAATATTCAATTTGTTCGAAGTAGAGGTGAGTTTTGAAGCGGATAGGTACTCGATCTCGTATCATATCTGCTCGTTCCATTCCACCATCGTCTTCATCCGTCAAATCAACTGCTGGATTGTAATTTCCTTCAACGACTTTTCGATGCAACCTTTCGGAAGGTAGGTTAATTTCCAATCCAATAACGTCTCCTTCATATATCGATTCTCCTGCAGGGAAAAAGTCCTTGGGTCGAGACATCCAAACTTTTTGTCCGGCTACATCCCGGATGCCATAGCTATATGCATCAAATCCGACCGGTGCATCTTGAGCTGCTTCTCTTCGCGCGAATCCCATGCGAACATGCCCATGCGATTCTTGAGCAGGCTCTCCTGGTTTAGGCTTCGGTACACCACTTGTAATCTTGCACTCCCAATACCAACGTCCCTCCCTTATGCCCACATTGGCCTTTGCCATTCTAAACCCCTTATCGGTTGTAACATGTCTCGCGGTTTCATCCATCATCATATGAGGAGCTGAATCTTCAAAACTTAATCGAGCACCAAACGGTTCCGTTTCTGTTTGGCGATAGTAAAGAATGGAAGGAAAAGCTGGATCTGCTATGCCGCGAGTATACCGAAAGTTCTTTTTGTTATATACGCTGTTCTTATAAGCTCATGTTTCTATGGAGGATGCACCGAAGACTTACTGATCAGTAGTCTCGTGGAATTGAATGTTAGTACCATCTGGCGCAACCTTAGTATGTGAAGGAACGAGGGTCGGTCCGCGAGGAGCTTCAAAATCGGGCAGTTTCGGTGGAGGTATCTTGTATCGTAGAGGAGTTATGCAATTAATTATGACTTTCTTTTTGTTTGAAGAGCTAGATCTTGGATCCGGTGTAGCCCTTGCACTGGCTTCTGGCGCAAGTGATCCAGCTTTCGATTCTCTCTTCTTCAACGATTCCTTTTTGGCCCTCGAAGCTCGTTCGCGAATGCCACCTGGTGTTTCATCGCCAGTCTTTTGTATTTTGAATTCTGGGTTAAGAGGTGACGAGACTGCAGGTTGGTGATCATCTTCAAGGGCGCGCTTTTGCGCAAACGCTGATGATGGCGGCGGAAGGATTGGTGTGTTGATTGAGGATGTAGAGCCTCTTCTTGACGATTGTCCATCAACTGACATCTTTAGATATTGTAGCCGGGCGCAACGGTGAAATCAACAAAATTGAAGTATGGTTTATGAGAATGAATAAAAATGCTGGTTTTGTGAATGTAGGAATGATGAATCTATCACAGCTATTGTGCACGGACCTTACTAATAGCACTAAACTGAATCATTGTACTCGAGTACCCCACACTAAGAGAAACCTCCTCCTCCTCATCCTCCTTACCTAGTGCTGTACTCGAGTAGTCAAAGCAGAGCAGGTTGAGTTGTAGTTAATAGGACCTTCACTACTACTGACACAGAAAAATGTACCAATACATGCTATTCATAGTCCCGGACAATGGGCAATCAGAGGTTTTGTAATTCTCCCTTTCTATTGGTGCTATTTACTCGAGTACTCATAACAACATAATCAATGCTTGCTCGTTTCCCTTTTGAATATGTCTTGCCATTGATATTGGTGTTATCTAGCGATAGAAGCAATTCTTGCTCTCTTGGAGCCTGACCAAATATGAAATCCTTCCTTGAAAATCGCTCTCCTTTCCTGCGTAATTGACATTCCTGCAACTTCCATTACCCGGGAGCTCCATAACTCCAGACCAGACAGTATGAACTAAAACCCCTCGATATATTAGCGCATCGAACCCTCATAACCTCATATCAGACGACGTAAACCAAAATCTCTAGGCAGATCAGCGAATGAATGTGACCATGATTCCATGATTCCATGATGGAATTTCCGGAAGTGCATTTAAAACGAACTGTCATACCTAGGGAAATAGATAACGTGAAAGTGATCGTGTTAGATACGAAATCGACATGACGTCCTCACCAGGCTCCTCGCTGCCAGCATCATCATCATCTAGCTTATGGGGACCCTCATCCAACATATCTTCCTCATCATCGCTAGCTGGATCTGGTACATATTTGACTGGTTTGACACCCTTGAGCTTCTGAATCCTGGTCGACTGTCTTGTTGGGGTGGAAGGTAGGTGATTTAAGACCTGCAAATGTGGTTAGGAATAAAAGCGTGGCAAATGGATTCATAAGAAAATGAGCTTACCACGGGTGGTGGTGGTGGTGTTGTCAATTGCTTGATCAAAAACTTCTCAAAAGTTCTCACTTCTGCTTCGGTCACAGTACCATCGTGTATGGCCGAATCGAAACCGAATGCCTTCGAAACTACAACATTTTTGAGGTGGCGAAGGCTAACAAGTTTATCGAAACCATTAGTCCTACTGAACTTTCGAATGCTGTTGTCATTCTGATACAAGTGTTGTGGTTTACGACTGTAAAATGCATAGCCATTGGATCTCTCCACGCAGCCCACGCTTAGTTTGATTTCCAAAGTCTCAAGGTTTTCGCAAGAGGCGATCATTCCAAAAACAAACAAATCCTTAGTATAGCTACCAGTCCAGGTACATTTGACATGACGGATATTCTCAATCAGAAGTTGTTTGTCAATCTTGAGACACTTCATGCTAGGGATGCTCAGATCAAAAGTGTTCTTCCACAAGAACTTGATACATTCTGCGTTGATAGAGCGACAAGTTGCAAGAAGGCCAAGTGCAAGACGTGGTTCAAGATGTGCAGGATGCTCAGGGTACAACGAGGAACCGGAATTCGAAATCAATGCATATTCGTAAATTTTGTATCGCAATTCGATAGGGAGCTTTCTAAATCGAAAGACTTTTCCACCTGGATTAAAATTGTTAGTCTATCTTTGTGAAATATATGCAAGTATGTCATCAAGGTAGAGTCCAATACATACTTGCGGTAAAAACGGCTCGATCCAACTTTTCGGTAACATCGTTCAAAGACTTCTGGCAGGCTCTGAAAACCTCAACGCTTTCTGGGACAGCAGCCATTCTTGTCTCATTTTCTTCAGAGCTAATGTCTTCATACGCAACATTGCCGAGGTTAACAGCCTCATATTTGCCATTACCAAGTTTGCGAATCATCCACAACCCATCCTCAATATCACCATTTTCCAGAGTAACAGTCTTGTAAATCCGATCAACAGGGCTGGTAACAACAGACTCATTTCCCTCTGGCTGGTGAGATTTCTTATTGGCCTTGACGATGTTCTTTTTCTTGGTAGGTGGCTTGGACTTTGTGACCTTGGCCGTGGCCTTTCTGACTGGGCGAGGCATCGTGATTTGATTGACCGCTCTAAGTAGCATTAGCAGAGCTCAAAGGATAGGTGATGAAACCAGACTGTTTTAGATCGAAAGTGATCGCCTCTGTTCACATATCTCTAGATGAAGGAAACACAGGAGTCTTGAAGGAGTTGCACAGCACTAAATCAATGCCAAGAAATACTATACAGAAAGACAGAAAAAAGAAGCTGAGAGGGCAATAGCCAAAGGCGCTGCACAGATAGATGTGGATTGGTGAGCAGAGAAGGGATTTGAGATGGAATACCCACCGAAGTCTCTTAAATAGAGGAGAGATTAAACTTTGATTTGCCAAAGGTCGAGTAAAATTTTGATGTTTGGGATCTCAGAGGATCGATCTGTGGATGGGGACGCGATGGGATATCAAAAGTGAGGCTACACCCAAATGGTGTATTGGAAAATGGAAAAGAAGAAAAGGCTTTGACAGGATCAGATTGAAGATAATCAAAGATCCAAGATCAATAGAAGCAAATAATCTTCCTGTCCATGTAGATACAAGGTGGTGGTTGGAAAGGAGGAAGGAAAGTAGTAGTGGATGTCGTCGAGAATAAAGAGTGTTGGGTTGCTGCGTTGAAGGAATTCAATACAAGCCAACTTGAAATAAACAAACTCCAATCTGCCTAAAATATTTAGCGTGTTGAGTAGAAAGCTATAAATTGTTCCTTCCTTTTTAAAAAAAGGAAATAAAAATATATATGTGGTCCAATAAATAGCTTACTAAATAGGTATATTAGTTCGTAACTTCTCTCGAAAGCCATAGAAACCGAAATTACCGAATTAGGCAATTGTGAGAATCTGGGAATATAGCTACCTACCGAGGTCGTATGACGCGTTTCTTGAATATAAACCCACTCCATTCAATTACTCTTCGATACAATCTGCTCCGAGTCTTTTGTGGATTCAACAAAGCCAAAAGGAAATTATGCAATTAAGTAACTTTAAGATGATCAAGAATTCCTTCACACACGCCCAAAGTTACACAGAAAGTGAATGGCGACAGAAGGTATTCATTTTAATACTGCAAATGCTACTATCGAGAAGAGTATTACTGTGGATAGGGATGAGTACAGACTTTCGATGAAATATGGGTATACTCTTGGTCTGTAAAATCTATCATCATCTCTCTGCTTTTGTCCCAAATGCAACACCATATGCGCCCTTTCGACAATCCCCTTAATACACAAGTCCGCTGTTTTCGTATCAGTACTTGACATTTATCATATAATACAAGCAGAGGTAAACTTACACTTGGTGAATCGCAGTTGGTCCCTCTTCATTAAAATCAACTCGCGACAAGAAGCCCTTTGATAATCCTTGATCTACAACGAAGATCACCTTGGCAGCTACCTGAGATCCTAAAAACACAGCCTCTTCATAAGTCTTCCACTCTGGGAAATATCCTGGAGGAGTGGCGACCTTGATGCTAGTAGGCGACTGTGAGTGTGATGAATGTTGAGCATTTGCTCCGCTGTTAAATGAAGCGATCGACATGTTGGGGTTAAGTGCGGGATTGGATGCAGTAGTCGCTGCAAGAAGTAGAGGGTTTACTGCACTGGCTGAGGGGACTGGGTGTGGTGTTGAGGAAAAAGAAGCATTCGGTGTCATGGAACCTGTGCCAGAAGGTGTTGCTAGGTTCGAAGGGAGTTCGCTCATGAACATAGTTGCAGAGCTTGGTGAAATAAGATATCGGCCATTGAGAGTTGCTATAAGCGCGTCCTTAAAGCCTCTAACCTTTGATCCTGATCCACAGATGATTAACGAATCCCAAGCATCTTGGCGTTTGGAAATATCGTCAACTGAGAGGATTGTTCTGTAGACAGTATCTGCGATGGCATCCATATAACTCTCACTTGCTGCTTGGAATCGTTCTAAGCCAATATCAATATCTCTTCTCATACGATCCGGGTGCTCATCTTCCCAGACTTTCTGTCTGCGTGCTGTCTTTGCTTGTTCACGAGCTGCAGTTCCATCAACTGAAGCAGCAGTGAGGTCGGTACTTTGCGTAGCATCAGCAGGGGGATCGGCGGGTGGATCGGTAATTTTTGTCGCATCAGTAGGAGGAGATGGTACACCTTCATGGCTCGCTATGGATACTGGCTCAGGTGTCTTTTGGCGTTTTGCATTTGGCTCAGGAAGTGACGATTCGTAGTGGAACGTAGCACGAGGTCTCTTCGAATTTGGCAATCTTACAGGCTTTGCTACAGCTGCCTCTGCTGCCTCTTTGTCCTTCTGTGCTTTCTTTAAAGCCTTTCCGGCTTTCTCTTTTTCAATTTTCGCAAGGTACTCTTGGGTTTTACCACTTGCAACAATACTGGCAACATCCAAAACACCATCTTCCTCTGCAACATCAACATCATTAATGGTATCTTCTTCTCCGACCTCGGTATTATGCCCAGGCCCGCGGGGTGCTTCTGTAACTCTAACGTTTGGTCCAGACGAAAGCGCACCAGTAGAAGCCGCAGCCGCAGGGTTGCTCACTGTCTCTACATTCTCTTCCCCACCTGGTAAAGGGGTTCCTGGAGTTAAGATCTCACAAATTGGACTCTTCTTTAATTGCTCTGCCATATCCCTTGTAAAACCCTTCGACTTGAGCAACTCTTCTAAGCGCAATGTCATAGCCTCTCCACCCGATCGTGGTATGTTTCCTCTACCAGTGATTTGGAAATCCGTAACAGCAGTAACATCAACCTTCTCAAATCCTACATCAATAACCGTTGAGTTTGCAATTCCAAAGGCGTATGAAGTTGCCAGAGCGCTATCCATGATACAAAGTGCGGGAGTTCTGAACTTTTCGAATATGAATTGAGTGAGGTCTTCATGATTCTTGGCAGTCCAAACAGGTTGTGCGATCAACATAACAGGTGTATGAAGAGTTGGCGACAATTGGTTGTGGACATGATGCAGAAAGGCGCAAAAGGCTGGTAGATTCTCGATTCGGCCCTCTAAATTCTATCAGTAAAGAGAAATCTCCGATTCCCATATAGACAAACCTTTCAATGGCCAAATAGCACCTTCATCATCTTCAGGAACTTCTTCTAACTCCTCCTCCTCATCTGCCTTGTCTTCTTTAACTCCACCCATCTTAGTATCACCATTCGTTGTAGCGGCAGCATCGTTCTTTTTTGGTCGGATTTTGTATGGTTCGTAGCTTTTTCCATCGGGTGCTAAAAACATACGAGTAGGAAATCGTCGTTGTGGTGGTGTGAATGATTCGGGAAGTCCTAGTTGAGCAAGAGTTGTTTGTGAGCCTGGCGCAATAATAAGGACATGCTCATCCTTGAAGGGTGGCATTTTTGCGGATGGTGATAATGGTTCGGATGAATTGTGGTGGTAGTTCCAGTCTGATTGAAGGTGTGATGAGTTTATATTGTAGTTAATCGGGAGTGAAGTCAGGCCTTGCTGATAAATTTTTGAAATGTGGTTCACGTTTTGTTGATCTAGAGTAGAATCGAGGTTCACCAGTTGTTCTGATAGAGACGCGACAAGTTCGATTTGGGGGTGATCCGAGCTTCAGGCTATCATCACATGACCGATAAGCTAGTACAGGCATAGTCTAGTTGGGTCTTAGTTTCACGTTGGTGTCAAAATGAACATTGACAACAACTTTCTTCTTTTGTTTGAAACTACTCGAGTTATTGTTTGCTTAGGACGAGTAGCTCTCTGCTCCTAGAAGCTCCAATGATATATTCTGATCATCAGAGTATAATTTGATATCTAAAACTCTTACCAAATTCATGCTATAACTGACAGTTCAACAGGTTCCTCTCAAACAGACTGCTTATACGAGTAGTCTCTTATAATATCGTCACAGATGAAAGCATCAGCATGTTGAGGACATCTGCAAATGGTTTCACGTGGGTGTCAAGTACTATGCACTTCATTCAATGTCAATAAGTTCTTGATCTGTTCGAGGTGTATGCCAACCCACTTCTATCAAATTAAAGCAAGAAGTTGCGGGCCAATATTCGTGTTTCGATGGTTTGCTTGTATCGTCAACGTGATCGGACTCTCAAGCTTAGCAATCGAGGTTATGCCTTTACCCCCTAGCTTACTTGAACTGTTGAAAGTTTTATTCACCACAATTTTTATGTCTGCGCCGAATAGCACACCTCATTATATTACACATTTCAGATCTCCCCTCGGCTCTTTTCGCTTCACTCCTTCCTTTTCAAAGAACGGACTGGAACGGGACTAAGTCAAACAACCAAATTCCTATAGGTCCGCTTGGTAAGACCTATACCGCATTCGGGCAAGTCAAATATTCTCGGAAATCTAAACAGGGGAAGTTGTACGAGCAGTTCAATTATCTGTACTCTATTTATATCACTTGAATAATTGAAAGAGGTTCTGTTGCATGCCTACATAATGAACATTTTTCACATTGTTTGAAGTTCTGAAGGGCAAAAGAGAGGCCCGGAGATGTCATGACGTATTGGTACCTAGAGTGAGCGATGTCAAGATCTTGAGCACGAGCTGGGCAATCATGTACTTTCTATTGATATTGTCGCACATCTGAAATTTGAACGATTCCCGCGCACACTAGACATGAGAAAGTGTGGTTTGGGAATTCCGATTAAGTTTGTTGCATGTCTAAATTCTAGATAATGCTTACACTAGGTCTACAAGTAGGAAGTGCTGGAAATTCTCATGATTCTGTTTTACTTCTAGACCTTTAGCCATCTCCGAGCAGGATCCATATGAGATGATGAAGTAAGAGATCAGTATATCATGGAAACGTTTATGGAAGTTGAAACCATGGCTCTTAAGTTTAATTCCTTCATGAGCTACTAACAATTTGCAATGCTATACATTCATTCCGCTTTTTGGTCCTACTCCTTGCCCCCCAACCCTCTTCATCTCTTCATCTATAAAGCTTGACAAAAAAATTAGAATCCATGTCATCATTGCCCTTCTTTACAATCACGAACCTTTTTATTTTATTATCAGCACATTTACTCCTACCTCTGAATAAGTTCCAATTTCATATTCAACACGAGCATTCTTTTTCTAACCACTCTCTCATACTAGCTGGCCTACCTACCAATGGGGTCACGTCATATTCTAAATTTTACAGCGTTGAATACCCGCCGTATTCTATACCCATACAATCTATGCAGACTAGTATTATATCAGCTTCACATATAGACACTACTGTTACTATATCCAAAAAAGATCGACACGGCTGTAGCTGCAGGCAAGTCCGAGCGGAAAATTGCATATCTAACATTGCATTTTCATTTCTGGCTCTTATTGGGTTTTGGCTTCCGAAATAATGAACAAAAAATCTTCAGAAGGTTCTGGATATTCTATAGTGTAATCGATAGAGTTCCAATATGAATTCTCAAGAGTTCACTAGGTGATATTGACCCGTCATTGATCACTATACTATATTCTCGATCGTCTCTAGGGTAGCGCAATAAACGGCAGGATTGTTGCTATGTTGGTGTGATATTGTCATCTGCGGCATAGAACGAGATATACAACTAATATCTGAAGATACAGTGACATCTATGATTACTAGTATAATGCTATCACCTTTAGTGGAGTGCGGAAGGTATATACAGCAAACCAGGAAAAGTCTGAAGATATGGGGATTTTTGCTGATAAGGTGATAATTTTCGATATTTCAAGGAAAGAGAGACTATAGTTGGGTCAACGAGAGTTTTCTTGAATAAAGTTAATGCAGACACCGTGAGAAGCTCGTCGAGGATGATCTCTATTGCCTAGGTACCGCCAAATAACGTTCAAGTGATCCTAACCTCAACCAATGTTAACTTAATAGTCGCACCAAATTCCCCCTTCTCAGTCTTTAGACTTTAATTACTTCATGAATGGACTTGGTGAATAGCTACTTTGATTCTTATTTCTGTTGAAATATACTTATTTGTTCTCCCATTGTGTACGGTTGCAAATTGTTCAAGATGATGTTGCTTTGAAGTTGATTGAACCATGAGGATAAAGATCGAGGTTGGAGGGGCTGATAGTGCATTGATATTGAAGGTTTGTTGTATTGAGGTGATATCATTGGTAGCGTGGAGTATGTTCTCCTATACTCGAGTATGTGTATTATAACTTGGCGTAGATGGTAGTTTTGATACTTCCTCGTTTAATTGACGGGGGGATTGGAAGATTCACTGTTCATGTTTTGCATGTTTTGCATGTTCTGCATGTTCTGCTGCTTCTTTTCATTCACTTCTTACCCTGTCAATCACATCACAGAGAAACCAGTCATCTATCTATTTACCTCTCCCCCACCAATTTCGAATTTTCCGCATCCATTAATGGGAATCGCATACTTCGTAGCATATGGCGTATGTTGAATACACCCTACTCTAACGACTTGTAGAAGCTGTAGAACAGCCTTAAAAGTATCCTTAGAATTCACAACTGAAGTTCTACGAACTAGAATGCCTACGAGGTCTTATATGCCACACAGAGATCCCGTGTGCGCTAGCCGCGCACGAATCGGATCGGTGGAGTCAATCGGCATGCCAATTGGTTACGGTCGTGACACTTGGCAGACTGTTGACAATTTCGAGAAGCTCCGGGGTGATTGTTTCAGGTTTTAATGGATCTTCAATCTTGATAGACCAGATTTTCCACAAGTCCGGTAGAACTTTGAGGAGTAACCCTATCTGCACAAGCACTTTAGTTTCAAGTATTAAGTGCTCGGCTTGCTTTGGTGTTTTATAGTTGTTGGATATTATCGTGGGTTGAAGCTTTCGTTTTGGTTTCTCGGAAGTGATCTTCTCGTGAATCTCTTCTGGTAAGAATCACTTAACGAATACTCCTTGAGGAAGGCCGGCTTGAAGCCCCCCTCCTAATTACATTGTTGTGCTTGCCATTGAGGCATTGCCTTGACCGCGCTATGCAACCTACAATCAACTTGAAGTGGTACACGAAGACGAAAATCCTCTTCGGACAAATTGTAGTTTCGTTTGAGGTGTTCCATGCTTTGACGCCATCCTGTAGCGTTTTAGCGTTGAAGCCTTGGAACCATGGCATTCCAAGTGATTCCAAAAGAAGCAAAGGAGTTCTATTAGCCCTCGACAAGACGCTCAAAAGGACCGAGAATTGATCGGAAGACATTGAAGTGTTGTTGAGGAGATCCGCGGTCTTGGCAGCGTTGTCGAAAGGAACTCGGGTCGACACTGGGAGCATTAGGAACTTGACTTTTCTAAGCTGGAATGCTGCTGTTTGGGACCGTGGATGGCTTTAAGGAAAGCGGGCGAGCTTCAGAAGGGGTGGTAGGTGGTGCAACTGGTGTTGATGATATGCTGAAGCCTGAAGGAAAATAAAGGGTGCAAAATTCAAAGGGCAAATGAATGCAGATGCCTGCGACACCGAATTTTTCGCCGCACGAGCAACTGTTAGGGTTTCGCCGTACCGAGTAAATCCTAACCTAAATCCGACTGATTGTACTCCAATCATTAGACTGTAATCGTAGTATCATCTGTATTCATACCACTAACAAAAGCCAGTTTTTCGGTACTGCCAAGCGGCCTTAGCCTTGTAGAGTTCATTCCAACCCCAGAAATATGGACGTCGCTTAATCCTATGATCGAGTTAGACTTCTACCACGAAATGTACCTGTCAGTGCATACGGGGCCGTAAACAATGGTTAGAACTTGGGAAAGTAATTTCTTCCCTTTGCTATTAGCAGGTCAATTTGGCGTACTGACCTTTTAAATGTAGATGATCTGTATTAGCGAAGCTCATCTGGCGAATATTCCTCCCCAACTCAACATTTTTCCAGGAGTACAGAATTCCCACATCGAGCGATCTGAAGTTTTTCAGCGGCCTCGAGCTTGCTGTACTTGTACTTACTGACTCGAAATAGTGGTTTCTGAATCGCTGCGTTTCGTTCCCTGCGTAGATCATCCATGTAGAAGGAAGAGGGTGAAGGGACAATCGTCAGAAAAGGCTCTTTAGTAGTGCGAATGCTGGGGCTTGAGGCGAGACCCAAGCCGCTGGCATAATGAGTAGAGGAAGAGGAGGATCAAGGGATCAATATGCTACGTATCTACGAGTCGCCAGTCAAACGATCGCGAAATGAGAAAGGAATATATCGATATTGCATATTGTAGTAGTTATGGAGGGGAAAGAGACTTTATATACTTTTAAATTAGCAGAGTAGTAGAGTAGAACTACAGGTGGAGCTACGAATAGAATACTGATACTGATACTAATACACACCCACTACACACCCTTAAGATCTTTCCAACTCAAGATAATAGTCTTTTTATACGAGTATAGTCTTCATATACTCAACTCTACACATATACATATAAATACATCCCCCAATACGAGTAAAAGTAATCCAAATCCATCCATCCATCCATCCATCCATCCATCCATGCAGCAGCCCAATCTCAGCGGGACAATCTCCCAATATAAGAGACGACAGCGAAGATACTATGGAGTACTCGTAGGGTATCTAGTATAGATAGATATATTCCGTAGAGGTTTCAGGGGTTTACACGTGAAATCTGCATATATTCGAGTACGCCCTGATGGAAAGGGCTCCTATTACCCTAAGCACCTCCCATTTGTAAAGAATAATCGAGACGAATTTTCAGCCAAAGGTGATCCGGCGAGCTGGGGTTCTTGTTGTATCACGTATGTATAGTATAGGTGAGAGGTGATAGAGGTCAAGGTATTTGATCAAGGTGGGTTGAGTGGATGCTTATCTATCTACGTTACATAGTTTACTTCTAGGTGTTTGTTCGTTCTACTCTGCAGTATTGTAATTGAGGTTACACTGCTATCTATCTATCCCGATATGAAAATCTAGGATTCTTCATCTATTGATACACGAATAATTCGAGTTTTTATTTTCTCTCCTCATCCACCTCTTCCTCCTTCGCCAGTACCACTATCAAGCACCAAAGATTCAACCCTATCCATCAAAAACTCCATGTTGCAACTCAACCCCAAACTGATCCTTTGCCAAGAACCTCATCTGCTTCTCGATATCATCCTCCATGCCTCCACCCCACCCCAAAAACTGCCTAATCTTACTTCCCCAAAAGACCACATCACTACTCAGCAGCACAAACCTAAACAGCAGATGTTTCCACCCATTGACCCATCGTTCCCTCCAACTCAAATCCTTACTATCGACCAAACTACGAGATGCCCACCACCCCGTCATTTTAATACGGTTCACCGGGGAGCCGAGAAATTGATTATTGCCTTGTACGATGCGCATGTTGCGACCGATGAAGAGAAGTTCGCGGGGGAAGTTCTCTTCTTCCGAGAGAACGTCGCGAATCCCCTGGCGGAGTCTTTCTTGGACCTCATAGTGGCGTTCAGCAGCCGTTTTACCCTTGAGGTCTCGGGTGATGCGATCTTTGGTGCTATTATCACCACCGTCGTACGGACGCATGAGAGTTGCGGAAGCAAAAAGGTCAGGTGCTTTTACACCCCAAGCTGAGGTGATTTCATTGAGGGAGGCGTTGTCGAAGGTCATGATTGCTTTCCAGAATTGACAGTATTGGTGACGGAATGCAGGAGTCATAGAAACGTAGAGACCATGATCGATTAGGACAAGTTCTGGTTGGCCATTGGGCTGTCGTCGAATAAAAATGTTTCCTGGATGAGGATCGCAATGGACGACTCCCCAGAGGAACATTTGTGCGGAAAAAAGATCAACCATGGTGGTCATGACTTGCTTTAAACTGAGACCAAGACCCCCGTTTCCATTACGACCTCTCCATTCCCCACTACGATCGGGCTTGAGGAGACCATTCGAAAATCTGGCTGGCGATGGATTTGATAATGGGGTCCCTTTTGCTCCAGGTGACCCTTGCCCATATCCACCTTGCCAAGGGGCTGTCAAAGCTGCTTTGTCCCAAAGGCGTACTCCCTCAATCCATTCTGTCGTCATGACTCTTTTTGAAGAAAGATCTCGATAAACTTTGGGGATGTACACACGACCGTTCAATCGTGGCTCACTTGCTACCAGTCCCGCCATCTGTTCCGAGTTGTTCGCTTCATTTACAAAGTCCGTTTCCAACATTAATCGGTCTGTAATATAGGGCACTAGACTATATAAAGGGAGGTCGAACCAGTACGTGTATACCCTCATCACTACTCTTGATTTATTGTTAGCAAAGTCCACCCTCTTGAATCTATTGCATGAAGAAATCGAAGGGACCTACTTGAAAGCCCACAGATCCCAACCCACTTGGCTAGCAATCTCTCGCTTCTGCACCTTGATTGCTACTTCTCTCCCATCGGCTAATCGTGCCCAATGAACTTGCGCAACAGAGGCTGAAGCTCTCGCCTTGGTCTCAATAATTCCACTCCCAGGCTTATTTGTGTAACTAACACCAAACACTTCCTCTGGACTTTTCCCTCCGAAATCTTCCCGAATAACTTTTTCTACATCATGCCACTCATTCTGGGGAGCATCATCAAACATTCTCGCGAACATCTTCTGGAATTCTGGGGGCAAAACTGCACTTTGCATTGCAATAGCTTGACCTATTTTTAGGTACAGTCCTCCATTCTGATGCAATAGGTTGAACATCCTCTCCGCGTTTCTCCTATGCAAATCCGTAATATCCCCCCCCATAATTGAATGTGGTCGGAAATTAAGTTTGTAATCGATCGCCACCAATATACCCAGCCCAAATGTCCGCAATGATCTGGTAATAGACGATGCGTATAGTTGTGTGTCTACGAGATAGGCCATGCCTGTCGCCGCCGAAACATATAGTAATCTTCGACCCCATCTTATCGTTCGAGGGTATAGCTTTGGAGGCGCAGCTTTCCCCAGAGATGCTGGCGATGGAGGCACGAAAGGCTGATACCTTTGTGTCTGCACCGAGCGGCTGGGAACTTTTGTATGTACATAGTTGCCGCCGCTTGTTTCCTGCTGAGGTCGTCTTAAGAATTGAATAGATCGTTTTCGTGCTTGTTGAGAAAATTGGGTTGAAGAAGAGAATGTATCATTACACAGTAACTTGTTACATGATGGTAGAATGAGGCCCGAACTCCTTCCTGCAATACGCAGGTACATGTCTACGTTGAGAAGCCGTTGTGAATCGAATCCATACGGGAAAGCGAAAACTTCAAATACTCGATGATGATGATGATGATATCAAGGGAAAAGGCAAGGCAAAGTAGTGCAGATCGTAGCTCGTCCCTCTTATCGCCGACAAGGAGTCGGCTTATCTTAACTCCGTTCCTTTCCTCCAGCTTTCCAAAGGAGGGAGAGGAAGGCCAGAACAGTCAGTTCTACATATCGAAGCCTTCAGATAAGGGCACATGAAAGCCCACCGGCGACGATCATACAGGACTTGCTGTCTGTATAGTCACGTTGCGGGTGTTATTGAGGAGCTTGATCAACTTCAAGTGAAAGAAGTACGAGTGCTGTCAGCTCAACGGAAAGCAAGTAGATACATCTTATACGAGTACTCGGGCAGAGCCATTAATGCCCTCTTCATAAAATTCATATCTGATCTGGTCTGGTCTGGTCTGGTCTACTTACTGCAGTCTAGTCTGGGCCTGGTGGTCTGCTTTTCTTCATATGGATGGATATACTCGGAGAATGAGGCGAAGCAACCTACTACCACTCTACTGCACTCTATTCTTGTTTTCTCCGTACGAACTCCTTTCCTCAACTCTAACTCTCAAAGTTTATTTCCTTTCATTACAAATTACGTCGAAATTTACACATCCTCTATATTCATACCACCACACTTATCCCGTCCTTTCTGCGACCCGTTTCATCTCGCCCCTTGCCCTGTCCCCCGCTTAGTTTTCTTGTTAGTCTGTGAAAGAACGACCGACCGATCATTCTAGAGCAGAGGGAGAAATTATTAATCGCTCACGGCTTGCGGCTAATCAATTCATCCACCATCCAGTCGCTCACTCACCACTCACCACTCACCACTCAAGTATTATCTTCATTTCACTTCATTTCACTTCACTTCATTTCCTTTCAATTCAATCATTCCATCAATTAATGCTTGTCTGCCCCAAGGTCAAGAGTCGAGAATTAAGGGCCGGCAAATAATCAATTTCCCATTCGCGAATTGAGTCCGCGGACATCCATTCCAACATCCAACATCACCTGGGCCTCCTCACCCTTTGATCGAAAGACCTCGATAAGCGCCGCGTCTTGACGACGCTGGCATCCCCCTCTCTTCTTGGGCGCGTCAGGGAATTCTCAAAAAGAAAGTCAACATGTTAAGGCCGGCGACTCCATTGACGATATTGCTGTTCGCAGCATTCGCATGCTTGGTCATATCAATCTTATCAACGCCCATAATCAAGTCGATACCATTGGCCTCATTCGATGGAGTGGATTTTGGAGTCTTTGGATTTTGCAAGGGAAACACTTGTAGCAACATCGAAATTGGTTACAGTACGGGTGAGTGTGAATTCTCGAGGCACATTCTCTCTATACTGGCTTCCGCGCATGGGTATCTCAGTATGTCAAGTATAGCACTGATATGAAACAATCCTTTAGAAAGCCTTTACGATGCTACTCAATTGGCAACATTCGACCTCCCGACAAAAACCAGATCAACGCTATCTGCTATTCTCATCATCCACCCGGTGGCTGCTTTGTTTACCCTGATCATGTTGATACTAGCCATCGCCGCTCACTTCCACGCACCGTCACACTCTCCACGATACCTGTTGGGAATATTCATATTGAGCATCTTGACATTGATTCTCACTCTACTCGCCTTCCTCATCGATGTTTTGCTTTTCGTCCCTCATATGGCCTGGGGCTCATATATTGTGCTCGCTGCTACCGTCATTATCGCTGCAAGTGGCATCGTATCATGCGCCATGCGCCGAACCCTGGTTAGTCGAAAAGCAAGAAAACGTCGCATCGAGGAGAATGCAGAGATAAACGGGGAGAATTTTTACAATCGTCAAGGAACAGACCAAATCACACCAGTCGTTACCGATAACAGTGAATCGAAAGGCCCAGTGAATGAGAAGTTACCAACATTTGCCACATTTGACGCGCACAACAGTGAGCAAAACAGTGATGAACGCATACCTTTAACCACAAGAACTCCAACGACCGAAAACTCTCCAAACAATATCCCAGGTGGATATACCAGGAGCCGAGGAATGGAAGGGTATAATGGACAAGCACGAGAAGGAAGCCCACCTATGGGCCAACATGGTAATCCCATACCGACGATGCCGCCAGTAACAAACGCATACGACATGCGAAACCGGGATCCTTCTGCGGGACCACCGGGACAGGTATTGAGTCATCAGTACTCCAACAATTCTATGGGTTCGAGAGGAAGGGGCGGGATGCCACCACCAGGAAGAGGTGGCTACGGACCTCCAAGAGGCGGGTATAGAGGAGGTTATGGTGGAGGCTATGGTGGACCTCCACCGGGTCCGAATCGTGGAGGATACGGTTATGGTCAACCAAGGGGAGGATATGGTCCGAGAGGTGGATACGGCCCAAGGGGTGGCGGATACCCGGGTCCATACAGAGGAGGCATGAATAATGGAATGATGCCTAATGGAATGATGCCAATGGGTGGTGGTGGGAGAGCTCCTCCTCAATATGATGATGGTCGAGGGTCACCTCAATATGATGATCGAAGGTTACCCGATTCTTCGGCGCCTATAGGTGGATATAGGGATGATTCTCCACAGCCTTCTGGTGATTATGTTGCATATAACCCAGTTGGAGCAAGGCCAAGCAGTCTACCTCGTGCCGAGTCACCACCTCCCTTGGAAGATATGGAAAACATCGGCATGGTTGGACAGGCGATCGAGATGGTTAGTAGTGATTTCTCCAGAATACTGGTGTTATGTACTAATTTAGCATCAGGATGCCTCAACAGGAAGTCCGTCGCATCCTCCTGCAGGATTTGCTGGGCATTTTGGCAATCTTACAGATAGTGATGGGGACGTAACTGGGAGTGCGGGACTGCAACAGCAAGAGGTCCAACAAAAACACGAGACTCTGTTTAGCGAGACGAGTAGGTACAGCCAGGATGAGTAAGTGATTCTCAATCAATGGAATTACCAATTTGCTGACTTGTGAAGATTCGTACAACCAACGCAGGAATGGGACCAGCAAGAAAGTAGATCATCGCCTCTGAACCCTGCCTCGCAAGATGATGAGCTTCCTCCTACTCAACCTACCCACAAACGAGGCAACTCGAATGATGATTATTACGAAGATGTTGACCCACGCTTCGCTGATCCAGCGCCCGCGCAAAAACCATCTCCTCCAGTTCCCACTATTAATCTTCCGGTGCATCATTCTGAAAACAACCAAAATCCGAATACTCATCTACATCCAAATCCTTTAGGCAATTTAAATGGCAACAACTCTTACACTTCTTTGGAAGAGTTTCAATCGGGACAACGCTCTCCTGCTGAATCAGAAAGATCAAATTTTACATCGGTATCACAACGGGGAATTAATCCGAGGTGGAATGGCGGTGCTAGTGGCTACAATGGGCCGCCAATGCCAAATAGGAGACCTGTCCCTCAGACTCGACGAGAAGATGCATTATTGAATGACAATCCCGATTTCGCTTTACCTATCGGTCGTGGTGGGAGAGGACCGCCTCGTGTCATGCGTGGTGGCATGATACCAAATTCCGCATATCCAGGGGCTGGGGGTCTCTGAGTCCGATGTTCTATGTTTTATGAATTTTTGGCCCTTGCTAATACCACTTTGCGAATTCACCCATCCGACTCGTAAATAATACCATGATATTTTTCTTTGTCGATATAGAGTCATACGAACGATGGCGTTTTGGTTCCTTTTAACTTCTAAAGCATTACATCTTATGAGATGTGCAGCTCTTTCGGGGCTGACCAATCGCGTTGCCTTGTCTTTCTGTTCATAAACAGGCCCCGAAGGTTTGGGGATTTATATTCGACGATTATTTTGCAGGAATTTTGTGTCGCACGCCTTTGCATGTTGGCTACCGTTTTAAGGAGTTCGTCTTTTGCATTCACAGCTGATTTGGGAAGGAAAGCCGGGAAAGTGTATGGCAGGCAGTTAGGGTTATGGGTGACTGGTTGGACACGGTGATCACATGAAATGGTATTGGGGGTACACCGCAGTCAATATGACTGGGGGAATGCAGGATTGGAGGTTTCGAGAAAATGACATTGGGCCTCGCACGTTATCGTGAGGCGGGGGGGAAAGGGGGCATGGATAGGATAGGTTTTGTTCTACAGAGCAAATCAAGATAATATGAAAAACTTTTTAGCTACTGAAGTCGAGAACAGGGAATTCCTATGAGATGATATACTTTTTCGGGCGATGAGAAAAATTTTGTTTAAGAGCTGGTGGAGTTTGTGATTAGGGATGGTTGGTTTTTTTATTTTTTTATAGGAATTTTTAATATTGCGCGAATAAATGAAGGATGGATGGATGGGTGGAAGTAAGGATGGATAAAAGAAAGAAAGGAAGGAAGGAATCAAGAGTAAATCATAATGAATAAATTTATTATTGCACGAGTTTTTCTTTATGGGATGAGCTGATATGATGTGAAGTGAAGTTTTATAAGTGATTAGTGTATGAGTGAGTATTTGGAAGATATGATATGATGGATGATGGATGATGGATGGTGGATGATGAATGGTTAAATAGGGGGGAGAGAGAGAGAGAGAGAAGGAGAAGGAGAGGGAGAAGGAGAGGGAGAAGGAGAGAAAAGGAAAGGAAAAGAAAGGGAGGGATAGTATTAAAAAGAAATAGAAATAGAAATAAATGGAAAAAGAAAAGAAGGGAATAAAAGGAGGAAGATTGATGGGCTGGTGAATTGATAAACTGATAAGCGGTAGGTTGATAGGTTGATGGGCTGATAGGCTATGGATTTAGAGTAGTGAATAGTATGTTGGAGGTACGAGTACTTGGTTTATTGGAGGGTAGATTGAGGGGTAAGTTGGGGGGTAGATTAGGGGGTATATTAAATTGTAGGTTGGAGGGTATATTGAAGGGAGAAGAAGATATTTGAGTTTAGTGTTCAGTGTTGAGAGATGAGAGATGAGAGATGAGAGATGAGAGATGAGAGATGAGAGATGAGAGATGAGAGTTCAGTGTTGAGAGTTGAGAGGGGGAGATACGGTGTTGAGAGTGAGAGTGAGAGTTGAGAGTGAGAGTGAGAGTTGAGAGTGAGAGTGAGAGTTGAGAGTGAGAGTGAGAGTGAGAGTGAGAGTTGGTGTATATATGTATGTATGTGAGTAGATGCTAGGGTAGAGTAGTTTTGCTAGTGGTGGTGTACAGGTAGGTAAATGGTGTTATGGAGGACGAGGGTTGGGATTCGGGAGGGGATGTGGTGGGGGTTGGAGAGGGTGGAGGTTCTTGTACCTGCATGTGCGTGTGCATGTATGTGTATGTGTATGTAAGCTGTAGGTTGTAGGTTGTAGGTTGTGGGAATATACTCGAGTAATCGGATTCTTCATTGGATTGTTGCTCCGATGGCGTAGGGGTGGAGGTGGAGAGGGGGTACTGTAGAGTAAGGGTAAGGGTAGGTGGGTATTTCTCTATAGTTCGAGTAGGTGATGAGGAGGTGTCGGGATTTAGGAGAGTGAGATGAGGAGAGTGAGATGAGATGAGGTGAGGTGAGTGAGGTGAGGGTGGGGAAACGGAGGGATCATGGGAATTGTGAGGTGAAGTGAAGTGAGGATGAGATGGTAAGGAAAAGTAGAGAATTGTGAAAGAAGGGTTCTCAAATACTCGACTCGTAATATACTTGTACAAACAAGGGAATGGGTATACTGTAACTACTCTATATACTCGAGCATATTCAATCGATTAATCAACTCTTTTCGTGAGAGATGCATATCTATCTACGAGTACATCCATATCATCTACAAGTATATCTACCAATCAATCCTCGCAAGTACCCAATAAGAAATAAAGAAATAAAAATCATAAATATATTCTTCGCATGAATAATGCGAATGGATCAATGTGTTTCGTATCTACTACTGAGTAGTTAATGTGAAACGGGGGGTTCGGTTCGCTTCGCTTCACTTCGCTTCGTTTTGTTTCGTTTCGGTATATTTTGATGCGATGCGATAGATGCGATACGATACGATGCGATGCGATGCGATGCGATATCATGATACTTTGATACCATACGATACGATATACGATAGGAGAAATGATATGAATCATATGATATGATACTGTACTTGTACTTGTACCACGAAAGAGAAAGTAGCGAGTCAAAACGAGGAAAATGAGGTGGAGCCATGTTTTTTGTCCTTGTACGAGTATCTATCTTCCTTGGTGTCCTTCCTGGTGTTTTTGTTGGTACAGTGGTACGAGGGAGGGTTGTTATGGTGTTAGTTTCCTCGTTACCTACGGAGAGTATTGAATGGGTATGGTCCGTATGGGTGTGGGTATTCAGGGGTCTTGATCTTCATACTGTACGTGAATGTTTTTTTTTATTCTTTGGGGAGAGGATTTATGGGTGATATGGGTGATATGGGTGATATGGGGTGTGTGGGTTGGGGGAATTGTGTCTGGTAGTATGTGTACTACTCGTAGTGGTATACGAGTATATACAAAGTATGTATGTAAGTTAGGTGCGGGAATGAGGAGAAGAGGGAAAGAAAAGGAGAGGAGAGGCACGGGAGGTATGTACCTAGCTAGGTACTCGAGTATGGCTGGCTGATTGATTGGTTGATTGAACGGGACTGTTGTATGGTTGGTTGGATGAGTGACAGGATGAATTGTCCAATCATGTGGGTTTCGTCTTCTTTCTTCACTCCATGTCTAGGATCGGAGCGCTTTTCTCTTCTCTTTTGGAGACGAGGGAGTTGCGGAGTTTTGGGTGTGGATCTCAATCCAGGGTTTCCGTTTTTTGGAGAGAGGGTTGAGGAGATTTGGCGATTCGTGATTGTGATGGAGTGATAGTGAGGATGGATGGCTGGATAGATGGATAGATGGGTAGATGGGTAGATGGGTAGATGGATCGTGGGGATGGATTGGTTGTATGTATGATTGTGGATTTTATGTAGTGTATCATGTACGAAGTATGGAGTTTTAGAGTATTCCGTAGAGGGGATTTTGATATACGAGTAGATGATAGATTCGAAGTAAAGTAAATGGGATGAAATGAAGAAGTGATTGTTATGAAAGAGAGAAGAGAAGAGAAGAGAAGAGGATGAAGGGAGGGAAGGAAGGGAAGGGAAGGGTATTTATATGATGGATAGAGAGATGGATGGATAGATGGATGGATAGATAAAGATAGATAGATGAGTAGAGCACTTGTAGTAGTAGTATATATATACTCGTATACGTATATTGTATATTGTATATTGAATAATTGAGTATGTATTGTATAAATACTCAGAGTTGAATAGTAACCCGTACAATATATATATATATACTTCTTCTTTCGTTGTACAATTATTTATAACTTTATACTTTGTTCATTTGATATTTTGAGTTTCATCAACAGCACTCACTGCCATCACTGTTATCATCATCATCATCACTATCACTTATCATCATCAATTGAATCCAATCTCCATCTACTCACCATCGGATCCAGTACAGTTCTTCTCAATTCACGACAGATCCCATCCCATCCCATCTCATCCCATCCCATTGATCAAAAAGCACTGCCTCTTCCTTCATCCATCTCCATGCCCGCTGCAGAGTAGGTGCTTGGTTTGAGAGTCAAAAAAAGTCAAAATCCATCCTCTACTCTACTCTCCGCTACTCGTACCGTTACAGCCTTATCAAGGATCTTCCCGAGGTGAACATTGACTACTACTACGGACAGTCGAGATCGTCGACTCTGCTCGACTCTACTCTACTCTACAGTCTCTACTCGAGTACTCTAGATCCTCAAGAGAAGGAAAGGGAAAGGAAGAGGGAAAGGAAAAGGAAAAGGGAAAGCAGAAAAAAGGTGCGTTAATCTCTTACTTCGGATTCAATTGCTGTTTGAAATCATATGCCTCTTTTACTTCATCATCCATCTCTTGATACATTCATTTGTTTGGAAGAGGAAGAGATTTTCATCAAAAGATACATACTACCAAGGTAATCATAATCAGTCCAATCAACCAATCCTATTATTATATTATATATATCCTCATATTATTTATTTATTAATTAGTCCTTCAAATATTCAACATATATCAATCACTTCAATCACTCACACTCTCAATCTCTGAATCTCTCAATCTCTCTATCTCTTCATCTCTCAATCTCTCTATCTCTCTATCTCTCTATCTCTCTCACTGCCGATTACAATACCTCACATCCAACACTCACTCAATCAATCTCGCACTCAATTTCAACCTCAATCTCTCAATCCCAATCTCTCTCTCAATCCCAATCTCTCTCTTCCTCTCTCTCTTCTTCCTTTTCTTCCTTTTCTTCCTCCTCCTCCTCCTCCTCCTCTTCTTCAACAACCTTGTATTTTCTCCCGTAATCCTCTTTATTAATGATTCAAAAAAACATACAGGGGAATTTAATTCAAGATCATCAATTCATTCACCTTCTTTGATATTCCAATCAAATTCACCTTGCTTAGAACAAAAACCAAGCCTCTCCCTGTCAATCCTGCGACAGACACCATTTCACCATTTCAATTGCTTCCGTTAACCAAGTCTACTTGATACAAAATATGGTTTCTGCCAGTAGACCACGAACTCCGACGGCTAACTCGTCACCATCACATGGCGCCGAGAAACTAGCAGAAGTTCCAGAAAACGGAAAGAATATTAATCCCAATCCACCCCGTCGTTCCAGTCTAGGTTTATTACTTCGTCGATCCAAGTCGGGAAATTTAGGTTCGAAGAACAAAAAAGAGCTGGCTCAGGTGCAAGAGCAGGAGCGTGAAAGACAACAACGCGAAGCAGCTGCGATTCCAAGATCTCCACCTCGTCTTCCTGACCTCGCGGCTCCTCTTCACTTTCCTTCATTTGGTGGTGACGAGAGACCGGATTCGGCGACTTCGGGCAATAGTGGTCACGGAATCAGAAGTTCTTCAATGGATCCTCAAGTTAGATCATACACGGTGGGTGGCAGTGTGCCAGTGCCTCCGGTTCCTTCGGGGGCTAGGAATGGTGGTTGGGTCGATCCGTATGCACGAACAGAGAGCATGACACATCGTGGAAGATACAGTTATGCCAGCAGTGCAGTCAGCACAATTAACAGTCCTCGCAGAGTGCGAAGACGTAAAGATCCTACCCCATTCAAGTAAGCTTCTCCCATTACTCTTTCATCTTACTTTCATCGAACTTCCATCGAACTTCCATCTCACCTCTTTATTAACAACTCGGTAGCGTCCTCATCATTGGCGCACGCGGTGCTGGCAAAACATCCTTCCTCAACTTCCTCAAAACCTCCCTCGCTCTACCATCTAAGAAGAGATCAAAGCCCGAACCACTGGCAGAAGATATATTTGCTCCACACACCTCAAAGTCGGGAAAATTCCTTTCGCATTATCTCGAAGCCGAAGTTGAAGGTGAACGTATCGGTTTAACATTGTGGGATTCGGAGGGCTTGGACAAGAATGTGGTTGACCTTCAACTTCGAGAGATGGCTTCATTTCTTGAAAGCAAGTTTGAGGAGACCTTCACGGAAGAGATGAAAGTAATGAGAGCTCCAGGTGTTCAAGATACACATATCCATGCCGTATTCCTTATTCTCGACCCCACACGCCTCGACCAAAATATCGAAAGTTCAAGAAATCTTACAACAAATGGAGGTGGACACTTTGGATCATTCGCCAGTGGAACTCGCTTGTTTGGTAGTCTTGATGAAGATCTTGATTTGCAAGTTCTCCGCACGTTGCAAGGGAAGACTACAGTTATTCCGGTCATCTCAAAAGCCGATACTATCACAACGGCCCACATGGCGTATTTAAAGAAAACGGTGTGGGACAGTCTGCGCAAAGCCAATCTTGACCCACTTGAAGCACTCGGACTGGATGATGAACCCGAGAGTCCAATTATCGGTTCCGACCGCATCGACGAAGGAGATGAAGATGTCGTTTCTGACGAAGGTTCCGATTCGGGTGGTTCTCCAAATTCCAAGCGCCTCTCCACAGGTTCAATCCGTCGCCGTAAGCGCGAATCGGAAATCAGTGAGGTTCCATATTTACCTCTCTCCATCATCAGTCCAGATATGTATGAACCTGAGATTGTTGGACGTAAATTCCCATGGGGTTTTGCGGATCCGATGAATGTTGAACATTGTGATTTTGTTCGCTTGAAGGAAGCAGTATTCGCGGAATGGAGAGGTGAATTGAGGGAGGCGAGTAGGGAGCTTTGGTATGAGGGATGGAGAACTAGTCGTCTTAAGGAAAGGGAGGGCATTGCTAGACGATGATTTTGAACGAGTTGTGGAGGGTTATTTGAGACATTTGTCTTACCTTTTGGTGACCATCTGTTCACAACAACCTCAAACTTTCTGCCAATTTGGAGAAGCAGCGACAAGATAATCTGTGGCAGCAAACAGCACAGCATAACAAAAACGGATTTCTTAATCTTCTTCAACTACCCCAGACTTCGACTTCGATCCACAAGATTGTGTTTTTGTCTCTCAGACATGGTTTTATTTCTTTACACTTAACACTCTACACTTTACACTCTACACTCTACACTCTACACTTTACACTCTACACTCTACACTCTACACTTTACACTTTACACTCTACACTCTACACTCTACACTCTACACTCTACACTCTACACTTTACACTCTACACTTTTACACTTTACACTCTACACTTTTACACTTTACATTTTACACTCACACTCTACACTTTTTCCACGATCGATATTTATTTTCATCTTATGTTTTGAGTATTTTACTCCAGTGTCGGATTTGCAGGCAACGGATGGATGGATGCATACCCCTTTTTACTTTTCTTTCTTGAGCTTCGAGTTTCGAGGTTTTCTTTTTCTTTCTTTCGCGAGTATGGATTGCGTGAACTGCGTGGTTTGCGTGGCTTGACTTTTACTACATGATGATGTGGTGGTCTATGCTGCGTACATGAGAGTTTTTGCACATGGATTTGGTTTGTGGTGTGGAGGTTGTGGTGGTGATGGTAGGAGGTCCTGAGGCGAAGGGGAGATTGTAAAAGGCACCAGAGAGGATGAAAGAGAGAGAGAAAGAGTGATTTTAAAATTTCTATGGGATCGATGAGGTTTGCGAGGAATAAATGGGTGGATTCCTATATTTGAGAGAGAGCGCGCGAAGAAGTGAAAGAAGATTGAGTTAGGTTGGGTGTGGATGAAGAGAGAAAGAGAGAGAGAGGGGGGAGACGAAAGGAGAATGAGATTGATTGATGATTGATACCTATGAACTTGGGAGGTTGGGTTGTTTTTGTTTGTTCTCCTTTTTTAATTGAATTAAAAAATCACCTTTTTTAAAGGATAATCGTTAGATAGCTCATCGTAGCAATATGAGAGACCGAGACAGATCTTTGCTGATTATTTTGCTTTTTGCTGTGAAGGTTTGGCGTATTGTATGGCGCTTTGTGTACCGGCATGTACTCTGAGTAAGTAAGTATAATTAAAGGCTGATATACTTGAGTAAAGGTAAAAGGTATTGTGAGATACTAGAGTATAAAGCTATATGCTTTGTAGAATACTAGTAGTAACCTTTGTTTATATTACAATACCAATATAATATAATATAATCAATTCAATTCAATTCAATCCCATAAACAATCATCAAAAAGTAACTTTAGATACTCTACTGTACTTTCCGCATACAACTACAGAGTTCTCGTACAGTACAGTACTGCGTACTAAAATCCTCCAAGGAAGGAAAAATTCCTCAACGGAATAATTTCGGCCCGGCAGCCGAACGATAGACTTTGTTTCCCACATGGAGCAGATAGATGTCTGAAAGCATACAACATACGATGATTCGATATGAGAGATTTTCCACAGACAAGGGTGTCGAAATGAAATGGAAGGGGTTTGATGAGATTGTCGACTGTGCTTATCTTTGGGCCTGTAACTCACTCATACATATTGCAGGTGAGCACTGGAGATGGTTGGTAGCTTGGAGCTTCACGCCTCGATAGTATGCAATGGCCTGCTTTTGACCCGTTTGAGTCTTCCCCTCCTGTTCTCTCACGTGGTGCCGTATTATGCGAGGAATCCTTGTCCGAAGCCCGGCCAATTCACACCTCGTTGTATCACTACTGAGAGGGGAGGCAAAAAGAATGGCGTTTGCTATTATGTCGTACTCACTGAGTCTCAACCAACGCACATACTCCTCTCACGGGGGAGGGGGAGGGGGAGCGGAAGCTGGGCGTTCTCTGTGCGGAAATAATGGCGGAGAGCGATGCATTCGCTTGAATTGATAGGCCTCGGAAGCAGCACGCCGATGCCATGTCTATTGTCTCGAACATACGATTTTCAGCAATGATGGCACAATATCAAGCGATTCGGGCTCTCAGGCAACGGTATTAATAGGTTATGATCCTGAAATGAGAGAATAACCACTATCATGGCAGGTTCAAGACTTGTTGCGTGTTTACCACGGGGGACATGGCTGTTCTATATCATAGCACAAGCCATAGTCTGAGTGAGTGAGATTGATGTCCTGGTTGGTGTTCGCGCACAAGGCATGTCTTAATGGTAATTGAGCTGTTCATCACCTAATCCTGAGGATAAGATGAGCAAAATCATGATGACGGTCCATAAAAAAGCTTCAATCATTTGATCCACCACATCATATCTCTTGAACAGGCCAAAATTCAGGATTTAAAAGATAATCATCAATTGGAATCGAGGCGGTTGAGTCCTTGTGGTTCTGTCTGGGGCTCATTTGGGAATGTTGTGATCCTTGGTGAAGTATCAAATAAACTCGTGGTCAAAATAGCTCGCCAATTACCCCGCAGCGAGAACCCCTTTCTTATGTCAGTGTTAGAATCAGATACCAAATGTAGTCTGAACTCAAAGGCGTATGCATGTTTGTATATAGTGGTAGCTTAGCTGTCTTGCTTCTTTTCCACGTCAGTCAGCACGATATCTCTCACAAGAGAAAAACTCACGGAGGTGGCAGGGACGTAACTGTTCGTTTCTTTCCCTCGAATTTTTCGAGTGTTCGCTTTCACTTTCCTCGCCCAAAAATGGTAGCTGTTTCTTACTGCTTGGTATGAATGGTAGGCGTAACTTGGTGACAGATCTGCTACTTCCACGAAGTAAGAGCAAAGTAAGAGCGCCCGAAAGTTCATGCTGGCGAGCACTGTTTAGTTACACGATCAACGGTCATCTCAATAAGACAACTGCGGCTGTCATCGCCCATGGAGTCATTGGCATATTTCTTTTGTATTGACGGTAGGAAACGCCAGGTTTCTTCAGTAGCAGGTCAAAGTAAAATGCCTACTATGACAGAAGCATGTCTCAAGTATCAAATAACCACGTATAGCATGTGACCATCTGACCAATATCCTCGGGTATTCAATCATGTATCGTCTAGGTTGTCGAAGGTTGATCGTTGGCTTCCCGACTCTCTTGGCCTTTCCGACTGCTGCTGTCTAGAGAGAGTGATGGGTGGAGTTTAGATAGTGGGAGGCTGGATGAGGGGCTAGTCTAACCTACAATTCTTCCGAGGAAGTCGGCGAAAGAACAAAAATCGTATCAGATGGTAAAGTGTCTGAGTAGTGTTAGTTTCTCTGGTAGAACTCAAATTTATGGCATAAGATGCGAACGGATGTTTCCCGAGCAGCAATGCTGAAGAAAGGTTTTCCAGAAGCTTTGGTTTGCAAGTATATATGATCGATGGAGTGGTCCTGATATGGTGCAGCAGAGCTCTCTGATTGGTATCACACTCTTCATGCAGCGGGTAAACGCGAGCAAGTTCCTGTCGTCTTTTTCTGGCTCGATGTTCGTATTTTCACGAGGTGAAAGAACTGCAGCGTGTGTCATTCGAGTTCTTGTATATCCATCGGTTATGCAACGTAACGTAAGTGCGCTCCAACGTTGCCGGGCAGCTCCCTCCCCCCGGTTCAGGCTTGCAATATCTAGAGTTAGACTCGAGGCAAGTAGCCGCTCATAGAAGTCGGCCATAGAACTCGTTCTTTTCGTCCTGCTGGGTATGGAGGGCAAACATGGGAAATTATTTGGAGGTGTCGGGTTTCTGGTTGTACCTGGTTGTCGTCGCATACTGAAAAAGACACCTCGGCAGACTGGTCGACTGGTCTCCTGTGATGACTTGGAAAAGGATTGGTGCAAGAATAAAGTGAATATTGTAAAGCTCGTTCTGTCGCATCAACGTTCCCATGATTTCCCCACAATCTCAACCATCGCCCAACAAAGATCAATCTCCTCCATCTAGCCAATCTAGCCAATCATGAATTCAGCAAGGAGCGAGACGCTAGACGCTAGACACTAGCTTACTTTTCCTCGTCCCTTCCATCTTCTCTCAAGTTTTTCCTCTCCTTCCCTTTTCTTCCCTTCCCTTCTTCCTCTTCTACAACCTTTCTCGAACTTAGCCACTTCATCAGTTTTGACCCATCATATCGATCTTGATTGATTCCGCGTAGCCTTTCTTCCATTCTCCTTACCCTCCTTTTCCTTCTCCATCACCTTCACCATCACCTTGAAGGTATTCCAAATTTCACATCTCACATCTCAAGTCGTTTTGTTTCTTGATTGTAAGTCAAATTTGCTTGTTTGGATTTGATTCTCTACCCCTTCGGTTGTCACACCGCTATATGATCATAACATAGCATCTTTCCAATCATCTTCCATCTACTTGGACACAAGCTGAAGATCTTTCTGACAATCTTTATGATAGTATCAAGAATTACATAGATCGTCCTTGGTTCAAGTCGATCGCATTCATTTTATCAAGTAAGTCACTCTATCTATCATGCTCAAATTCGTCAAGTCGCGCCTGGCTTCAGACTACCTATCCTCTTCTACTATCCTCACCCTCCTCTTCTTTCTTTGACTTACCTCACTTTTACTCCAAATTATTCTCGTGATTGCTTCGCCCTTTTATTGATTCAGGGTTGACTTATCGAACAGACTTCGCACTATCACGTTCTTGATTCTTCAAGGTATGTAGAAAACGAACGAATTAAATCTACCTCCATTACAGCACTGTCCTATCTTCTACATCTTTCTCGAATCTAACTAACTGTTCAATTGTTTCCAGGCCACCCTCAGTTCAACATGGGTACCTGGGAGACTGGTGACATGGCTGCCGCCTTGCCCGATATAACCAAAGCACCGGTTATTACTGTTACTCCAGAGCTCAAGAATCCCCAAGAGGCTGGTTGGGTTCCTGCCACAAAGTACGATTACGATACCTACAACAAATCCTCCAAGGAACTTGCAGATGCTCGTGAAACTGCCGCTGCAGATGGTGCCGGCCCAGCAACCGATGCTGATGCTGAGCCCGAGACACTTGCCGTTGGTGGTCTTCGTCCTGGAGACTGGGCCTCAAATGGTGCTATCTATGAGTGGGATGATGACTATGGTGACGTTGGTCCCAGATTCCCAGATCTCGAGGAGCAATTGTTTGGTAATCAAAACAATCATGTTCGTCAAGGTCTCCAGTTTGATAAGTAATTCACCCTTCTTTGCTGCATGATATAATGTTGACATTTTTTTAAGTATTGCCGCCCTCTCTGTTACCCAAGAGGGAACCACCAAGATTGTCCCTGTTCGTAGATTCGAGGATGCAGGTTTACATCCTGTCATGCTCGAGAATGTTAAGCTTGCTGGTTATCGTGTTCCAACTCCAATTCAACAATACTGCCTCCCTGCAGTAAAGACTGGACATGATTTAGTTGCTTGCGCCCAAACCGGTAAGTTATACTCGTCGCTTTTCTAGGCCAAATGAACTGTTCACTGACATAGGATACTCGCAGGTTCTGGCAAGACTGCTGCTTTCTTGATCCCAATCTTGTCAAAGTTGATGGGCAAGGCGAAGAAGCTTGCTGCACCTCGCCCAAACCCTGCCACTTTTGTGCCAACCCGAGACAACTATGTTAAGGCTGAGCCATTGGTCGTCATTGTCTGCCCCAGTCGTGAGTTGGCAACTCAGATCTTCGATGAAGCTCGCCGCTTTTGCTATCGAACCATGCTTCGACCCTGCGTCGTTTATGGTGGTGGTCCTCTTGTAGAACAACTCAATCAACTTGCCAAGGGCTGTGATCTTCTCATTGGTACTCCTGGTCGTCTTTGCGACATGATCCGCCGCCCTCATGCTCTCACCCTTAGACGCCTTAAGTACATGGTGATTGATGAAGCTGATGAGATGTTGGACTCCAGTTGGGATGAAGAGTTGAAGCAGATTATGACTGGTGGTGGTAAGTTTTTCAATTTCTTCGTGTTTGCGGCTTACTCATCATGAAACAGATCAAGAAGAGGGTAATATCAATTACATGATGTTTTCTGCTACCTTCCCAAAGATGGCTCGTGAGATTGCCAAGGAGCATCTGGCCCACGACCATGTTCGCATCCGTGTTGGTCGTGCTGGTAGCTCTCACACGAATATCAAGCAAGACATCATCTGGGTTGAGGCGGCTAGTAAGCGTAAGGCTTTGTATGATTTGCTTCTATCGACCCCACCTGCTCGAACCATGATCTTTGTCAATACCAAGCGTGCTGCCGATGAAATTGATGACTTCCTATTCAACAATGCTCTTCCTTGTACATCGATTCATAGCGATCGTACTCAACGCGAGCGTGAAGACTCCATTCGTGCTTTCCGCAATGGCAAGATGCCCATCTTGATTGCTACCGGTGTCTCCTCCCGTGGACTAGATGTTCATAATGTGATGCATGTCATCAATTTTGATCTACCATCTAATAATCACGGAGGTATTGAAGAGTATACTCATCGAATTGGTAAGTGACCCTCTACACCAGAAATTTTTACAGCTGACTCACTATTGAATTACTAGGTCGAACCGGTCGCATTGGAAACATGGGTCTTGCAAGCTCATTTTACAATGACCGCAACGAGGACATTGCCGAAGCTTTGGTCAAGACATTGTTGGAGACCCGTCAACCAATCCCTGATTTCCTTGAAGCTTATCTCCCTGAGGGCTTCACCATGGATGGCCAAACCGGTGATATTGATACTCTTCAATTTGATGATGACTCTGATGATGAAGAGGAAAATGGCCAGAACGTTGAAGGTGATGCTGACGCTGGCGCTGGTGCTGCCTGGGGAGCTGACGCTGCTGCCGGTGGTGGTTGGGGTGCTGCTGAAACCACTGAAGCTGCTCCAGCTGCCAGTGGCTGGGGAGCCCCTGCTGCTGGTGGATGGTCTTAGATCATTCTCACGGCTCGTCAATAGGCTATGATTTCAAAATCTACCTCACCTTTTTTGCCAATGGCATTTAGGTGTCTTTAGCAATGCTATTTCTTTGTTATCTGATCTGGGGACACATATGGGCGGGGATAGCCTTGCGATGCACGAGGACTTTCTGCCTGTTGTGTCAATTTTGTATGCCTGTAGTTGGGCTGGAGTTGCCTTTGGGGCGTTCTTGCCTGGTATAGATGCAACAAAGTTATGGGATCTTTGATTTTTAAAACGAAAACAGTAGATAGGGCAATTTTCAAATGACATGTTGTTCCACAAAAACTTGAATATCTTTCAAATGCTTTGTGATCGTGATCGCGATGCAAGTCTTCACTTCTTGAAGAGGCCTCAATAACTCTCTTTATAAAGGAGTTTATAAAAGTCTGTGGTTTACATTCTTCAAGTGGAAACAAGGTATTCAAGAGCCCAGAATGCAGCTCAATAATGGAAATTCCTGACTTTTGAATTGACCTAAAAGGTTTGGATCACATAACATTGAAAGATTGGATCTACAGTACTAGCGCACAGATACCAGGCAAAGATTAAAATCACACCAAAACTCGACGAAAGTCAAGATGAACACTTCAACTTTCTATATTATCTAATAGAAATAATATATTCTTTTTTGATATCATTTTGTTCGCATTCACATCAGATTAATAGAAAATAGATGATCGATTTTTGATAATTCTATTTCGAAAGTAAAAAAGATGAATTACAAAGATTTACCTTTGGTTTTTGGTTTTTGTTGATTTTTGGTTTTTGGGTTTTATTGGAAAAATCGACGGAAATTGAAACCTCATTTAAAATAATATTATACAAAGGATTTTCACGATTGAACATATACTCGAGTACTCTAGTTAGTACAACGGCTCTTTTTGGTGCACTCGAGTAGTTTTGTATGTTGGCTGATATCTGTATTCGTATGGGTTGGGTTATTATAGTCTTCGAGTATAAGTTCGCTATTACTCGAAGCTCTAAGCTCTAGGTAACCAGGTGTTTCTGGGATGGAATGACTCTTTCGGATTGAAAGTATAGATTATTGGGATGATATTGATCAAAGTTGGGTTTTTATATGGGGGATTTTTGGGATTGGTGGGGATGGGATGTTTTGTTGTGTTGTTGTGTTGGTGTGTTGGTGTGGATGGATGGTTGGGTGGGTTTGTGGATAGTTGGGG
>NGKF01000006.1:1349832-1382019 GCA_002162555.1 Monilinia aucupariae
GAGAGGGAGAGGGAGAGGGAGAGGGAATGATGAAGGGATAACAAAACAATAAAAGAAATATCCAAAGAGAAAAGATCAATATTATATACAAGTTGGAGAGTGTTATATATATTTATATGTTCTGTTTATGTTTTTTCATGGTTTGTGATTGGGGGTTCGTGTAAAGGATGTATGGATTTTGAATGGGGGATTGGAGATTGGAGATTGGGAGGGAGGAAGGGAGATAGATGGATGGATAGATGAATAAAAAAAGGGATTTGAGCTATAAAGGGATATTGACTGGCTAGTTATACAGTAGTAAATAGGATTTATATACAAATGAGTTGCTTATAGAGTAGATTTAATAAACGTTATAAATATAGTTAGTATATATATAAACAAGCAAGATAAATAAACCATGACCTTTACTCGAGTATATAAATCATATAAAAAATGGGAAAGAGAACGATATAAAAAACAAAACGGAATTCTTTAGGATGAGTAGGGGCTATATATATATAGTATAGATGAAGGGATTTATTTGTATAATATGTAGATACTTTCTGTATTGCTATTATCTACTCTATACTTGAGTAGTGTTGGGATAGTTGTCGAGTAGATATAGATATGGATATAGAGTAGGTATGAGCAATATGAAAAATATCAAGGGTTTTTAATGAGGTGCTGATTAGATGGGGTGATTTGGATGGGAAGATACTCGAGTACATGAAATAGTATTAGCAGAAGGTCTATCTTGCGCTGCGATATTCTATCCTGCTGAGGTGGGTGGTGGGTGGTGGATTTGGAAGGATTGATTAGAGAGCAGGTGGTAAACGGGATGGGGCATGGGATCACCAGATGAAGCATTGTAGGAATGTATCACGAGGTTGATGGACATGCTGACATATTTTGATGAAAAGACGTATGGATGGATAAAACTTCATGTGAGATGAGTGAAAATGGATTTAGCCAAGTGGATGCCCAGGTCAGATTCAAGTTCAAGTTCAAGTCCAAGTAAAAGTTATTTAAAATTACTATATACCAACAAGCAAGCCACTTGGAAAGGTCTAGATATAACCATAATAATTATACACTTGCACCTATCTGTTGCGCCATTATACTCATCCTTCCGAGTGTGATAAACATAATACAGTGATTGATGATACCAGCTTGTATGATTCCCGAAATAGTCGAGTGGGTATCAAACATACTCATAATACATGTGAATGTGAACACAATTTTATGATGTTTAGATTTCTTCTTATACCTCTTCATGCTTCTCCCTCTCTTCTGATTTAACATCACCCTCTCCGTCCGTCGAGGATGGTTTGATTTCTCCGGTTGACTTTGATAGGGATGGTGCTGGAGCTGAAGCTGGCGGGGCAGCAGGCGGTTGTGAGTCGCCATATAGATTTCTCTCTAGACCACCTAATAAATCAGGAAATTCGTCATCATCATCATCTTCTTCAATTATAGGATTGGTTGATTCAGCACGAGTTTCGCCTGGCTCATTTGACTCAGTTGGTGCAATATGCTCAATTAACTCATTTGATTGGGTTGTTGCAACATGTTCATTCAACTCACTTGACTCAATCGGTATCATATGCTCAGCTGATTCGGTAGATGCGCCAGGTCCAGCAGATTTATCTTCCGCAGCGGTTGGTGAATTCGAGGCAATTCGCTGCTCTTCTGTTTTGCCTGGAGATGCGGAAGGAATGAAAGCTACTTGTTGCTCTTCTTTGATTAAAGGACTGGATAGAGCCGTGACTAAATTAGGTACAGCAGGCGGTTCTTCAACAGCAGGGACTGAAGAAGATAATGGAGAAGGTACCGTGATATTTTGGAGGCTTTCCTCTTCAACTGGTAGTGTTTCTAAAGTTTTCGTGGGAGATTGAGTTGAAACCGGAACAGCGGGAGCTGAGCTTTCGGTCCCCACTGATATTCCTGCGCCAATCTGGGCATTTTCGAGAATATCGAGGAGCATTTCTTCTTCCTCTTCTTCTTCAGCACGGAGGGCTGTGGATGCGTCTTCATCTTCTTGAGTAGGGTGTGGTGGTACAGGGGGTAGCTCGGTTGGCGCGGATACTTCTGCTACTGATAGCATTTCTTGATTTATTCTTTCAATAGGAACCGATGAGATATCGGCATTCCCCGGCGCAGAATACATAGGCTCTCGTGTGTTAGTCTCAGTCGGTGATACCATAGGAGTATTGACTGTGGATGTAGTTAAAGCTATCTGTTTCAATGGACTACCGAATCTCCCTTCATCCTTTACTCTTTCTAGTTCCAATTTTGTGGGTCCGTAGTTGTCAGCACCGCTCATCGCAACATCGGGGCTGCTTAATTTTGGGATGTCATGCATGTTCGACATAGGATGGTCTTGAAAAGAATCCCTGTGCGGTCTTGATGGTGAGTTGAGAACATCAACAGAGTCGTCATCTTCATCTCCTTGGTCGCCTTCATCCCCGTCATCGTCATCCGAAGCTGGATTCGACTCATCTATCATCTCGGTATCAAGGTTCTTTGCTGGCTTTGTACTACCTTCACCTTCGATTTTGATACCCTGTGATAATGTTAACAAACTCCCCATAGACACTTCCAAGCCAATCTTGGCTACTTACATCAGCCCCTAAATTAGAGGCACCCGCATCACCACTTAGAGCCGCTGGTTCGCTGGTAATATGAGGTGTAGAAGTAGGAACTATCTTCTTTCGTCCCCTACCAGGGCCTCGCTTCCCTTTTTTGCCCATTGGGCCCTTACGTCGGAACGGCGTACCCTCAGCCGCACTTGGATCTGGAATGGTTGTTTGCGAGACAACTTCCCCGACGACAGTTTGACCATGAGGAACAATAACCTTTTCTAGGTACTCATTGCCGGCAGCATCTGTTCTGCGAACTGTGGTCTGTACGACTGTTGGAACAGGGTGAGGTTTAGGAACTGCAGAGACCAATCCTTTCCTTCTTTTCGCAAGAAAGTCCATATCCGATGCGTTCTGGTGGCCAGGAATCTGCTTCCAGGCGCGAGCCGTAAATCCACTGTCTTTGGTCTCTTCCTCCTTTTTATCTGGTTTGTCTAGGGTAGCTTCGAGATCTTGTTCTTCTTCGTCCATAGGAGCAGGCCGTTTATATATCCTTCCAGACCGCGCTGCACGTAGCAAATCTTGACTGTGTTGTGGCAGTAGGTGGGAGTCTTTTGGCATCCCCCATGGCAGCTCTGATGCCCAGATATCACTCTGAGAGGCATTGTTTTCCTGCAGAGGTGGAGGGGCTACTGTAACAAATTCGCGGCGCCACTGTCTTACTGGGATCCCCTCGAGGATATCATGGTCAACATACCCTGTGCGATTCTGCCGCCTTCCACCTGTTCGGTACTTTAGACAAGTTGTCAGCCTCGAGATAAGGAATGTGGAGAAAGCGTGGGAATTGCTAGATCACATCTTCGCAAGATGAGACGAGAGGATGCCGATCGGCGAATTATTCATGTGGATGCAATTCGCAAGAACTTACAGCAGGCATATTAATATTTCTTGGAGATTGATTGATATTATGCGAGGGAGAGGAATGAGACTTTTTGATAGTTCGAACCGTTACTTTCTTCGACTTGGGAGTGGCAGTTTTTCTCGCAACTTTCGATGCTTTAGTTACTTTCTTCGACTTGGGAGTGGCAGTTTTTCTCGCAACTTGCGATGCTTTAAATGCGTGAGGGCTATAGGTTAACGGGCCGATTTGATCTCCAGAGCCCAATTCTAGCAGATCCGAACTATTTCTCGACTTAGTCGCAGAGGCCTCCTTATGGTTGTGGTTGCGAACGCTGGAGGAGGGGGCGGTACGACGTGGGCGTTTGCGTTTGCGGCTTGGGGCTTTGGAAGACATATTAGCAATTGAAAAAGACACGATAAGGACTTCTGAACAGATAAAAGGAGGGAGCATAGGCAATTGAGTGGTCTCACTCTCACTTACATACCTACTTGCTGGTCGATATTGGGTCAAATGTTTGACTACATTAATGGACAATTGGAAAGCGCGGAGGAGGGATTGAGGGAAGTGACATCTAAGGTGACGCTTGGCCAGATCACGTGACGTAGTGCAACGGGATTGGTTAGAGTAGGATGCTTGATTGGACGTCTTGAAAGTACCAAATACGCCAGTCCGATTAATCTATAACTTATGGCACTGTTTAATGATTTCATTGAAGCTCAAATTATGGTTTGGGCAAGGAGGCCTTGCCGTGCAGCGTATTCCTTGCAGTCTATTTGGATTATTGGGCAGGAATTTGACCCTGACTAGAAGAGGCACCCATATCTTTTTTGAACTCTCCCCTATCCCTAGCGAAAGGGTCTCGGTATACATGTATGATGGAACTATTGACATGTACCAGCTCAAGCCTCTTTTGCGCAAATCTGATAGCTGAGAGGTGATTCTTTCTGAGTTACTTGGTATAAGAATGTCTCGCCGGACAGTCACCAAAATGCAATTGAACTCCATGTATAGTGAGTGATACATCTGAACCGGCCCAAATTTCTCCATTCGAAATACATCAGTCCCAACTATGTAGTGTGAGCCATAATTCTGCCCTGAGCACGAGACAAACTTCTTACCCTGTATCCTTTTGTCTTACAATGTCGTTTCTCTTCCCGGATTGCTTTCCCTATAGCCATAATCAATATCATGTCTCCTCGCCCAAAAAGACCACAAAGACTACATGCTAGTACATACCGATTTACCGCCTTCAACCACCAATCGATCGAGTTGGAAGAACTGACTAACAACAGTTTGCCTCTGTTGTGGAAACCATCAGCGATTCTACCTTCAACTCCTCCTGCCCAGCCTTATGCCAGTATGCACCCTCTCCGAGCCTCCATATCCCACCATAAACTCCATACTTCAAAGCAAACAGAGGTCTACCAACGCCACGTCGAGTTTTTTGTAAATATACATCCTAGCATACCTTCAAGCTTTGTAATTCCTTCAATCCCTTCTGCATTAATTCTTGGATCTTTCTCTCATCTTGAACATCCTTGTGCTCTCTGAATGAGTCTCTCGTCCTACGTTTCGCATATTCACGGAAGTTGTATGCTGCAAATTGGCCGCCTTGCCTTAATAATTGTCGATACTGCAGGTTGAAAGTAAGTATGGGTGCATATCAACTGCGCATGCTTTGCCTCTCGTGGCTTGGCATTTAGACTTATGATACAAGGTGGTAACCATTTGCAGAGTAAGATTTGTGATTACTTACTAGAGACCGAGCTTGCTGTGAAGCTTCTCCTTTCAGGGTCGCTGCTACAGACATCTGGTTGGAGTAGATTGTTTGGGGGAAAAGAGTATGGAATTTCAAATCCAAAAGTTTGTCACTTCAAACTTCCCCAAGTGGTACAATTGTGTGTGTAATTAAAGATGATTATTGAAGTTGTAAAACGGAGCCAAGATAAAGGCCCGCTTACTAAGCTAAACTAAGCTAGATTAAGCGAATATCATTATGTGATGATGAATACAGTGTAACAAATGCCGCCAATTAAAACATGCTTTGTTTCAAAGCATAAAAAACTAATTAACAAATATTTAATTTCCATTCTCAAAAGCCTTAATAATCTCCTTTGGAACTCGTCGATCCAACTACTATTTATTCTATTTCGTCGTTCTTTTTTTATAATGTACTAGATATTCCATTATTAAACCTTTATCTTTTTTTCGTTGCTTTCGTTTACGAAGAATACGATTAAGAATTAGCTCAAGATTTCGCAGAATTCCTTAAACAAAAAATTGTAAAAAAGGATTCTAAGTAGGATTAGAGAATAGCTTTAAATACGCAACATTGATAATTGGATGGATTTTCATTAACTTAAGTAGTTCGATTCGATAGGTTAATTGCCCTACCCTTTTTAGAACTTTGAATAGACCAGCAAATTATTGTTCGATTTTTGTATTCCGCTTTACAAAACCTGGCATATTATATCCTTAATGTAATCTCAAAGATATATAATCTCCTATTTGAAAAAACATTGGTTTATATTGTTTATTGTATTATTGTTTTATATATATAGTTATAAACTTCATTGCATCGATTGTTTTGATCAAAATTGATTTATATTTCCCGTTATTAATTGGCTTTGTTGAATATACTATTTCTTCGACCGTAAGCTTTGCAATATCTAGCGCATTTGACAAAACTAATTTATCAAATAAATCCATTATTGCGTTTGTTGCAATATTAAAGGGTTTTTTGATTCTAGCTTTATATATTGCCATTGTAATAGAAACGTTTGTTTTATAAGATATAGAATTGAATAATATCGCCGATATATATAGAATAATTACCGGCTATAAAGCAAAATCGATTATAGTTGATAAATAATACCAAAAAGCAATTTCGATTGTTTGATTTGTACGTTTATTTGCTTTATTGGTTTGAGGATGCTAGGTTGTATTAAAAAGAAGTTTTATCTTTAACGAATCCATTATATTTCTTTATACTTCAAAAACAAATTTTCTATTTCGATTTGATATAATGGTTCGAGGAATTCCCTAAAGGATAAGTAGAAGATATGAAATCAATGAGTTTCTCTATTGTATTGTTATTCAAATGGATTTTCCGGATATCAAAATGATGGCTTTTGACAATTTATCGATGATGAATAATGTATAATCAAATAGGTCTAAAATTGATCTAAATAAACCTAAAATAAAGTTGATAGAAATAATGTAAAAAATATACGAAGGGGTAAGAATAAATTGAAGTGATTTATAAGGCATATACTTTGAGATTGATAATACCCTATATTGATAATAATGATATAAATATATACAAAGCCTTTTAGAAATATTAAAAAAATAGAATTTCGTTAAAACCTTTTTGTAGATTTGATTATAATCCAAATAACCAAATTGGTTGTATATATATTCGAACATTTTGCATTTTATAAATTTAAAAATCATTAGTCTTTTTTCAATATGAATCTTATTAAAGTTAATATAAAGAATCCTATTCTTAAAATCAAAAAATAGATTCGCCATATTCATTCTTAGGGTTTTATTTTTTTCAATTTATTCAATAAGTTTAACAATTCGAGGATCCAATATATATCCTTACTTCAATTTCTATAGCTATCCCTTATTGATCTGTAAGTTTGTTATTGGATATACTCACAACTCCATTTTCATTTTGAATATTTTTTTCGATGATGAATTTTTTTGTTTTTTTGTTTTTATTTCGCTAATATAAAGTTTAAACAAAGCATTTGGAATTATATTCAAACGATCAGGTTTATATTACATTTCTAAACGGAATTTAAAAAGATATTTTGAACTTCGCAAATAGCAAAGATTCAATTGAACTAAAAATAAAATGTTTATAAATATTTGGATGGCGATTTGGATATTAGCAAAATAATCCATATAAATAATAATTGGAAGCTTTGATAATTCGATTAAATATCTAACTTTGGAAACTATTTAATATAAACTTGCGATTTCCAATTTGGTAGGCTAATAATTGATCTTTGTGAATATAATAAATCGGAACAAAAATATAACAAATTGTATCGATTTTTGAATAAAAAGTTCGATATCAAAATAATAAACTATACTCTCAATACTATCTTTAAACATATCCACATCGATATATAATCTTTTTTTGGGGTTGATATAATAAAGAATTGCAAACTTTCGAAAAACTTATTGCAATGTATTAAAAGATTGTTTTTCTTTATTTGTAATATTTTTAAACTTTGTTATCGCAGTTTCTCTTTTTCGTTTTGCTTTTGTAATTTTGTTCTTTTTTTGCTTTCGCAAAGCTTGATTAAGCTTGCATTTTTGCTTTTGCAACTTTACAAAAAGCTTTGTATAATAAAGAATATATTATTGCAAATAACTTATTAGCCTCAAATAATATTCGAATTGTTTCAACATCCGCGAAAAAGTTAAAGCTTATATAACTGCTAGTTTATTCGTTACAGATACAAAACTCAAAGCGTTGATTTTTTGTTTAAGCAAAGCGATCGAAGGATATAATAGAAAGCATTTTTTTGAACTCAATACAATGTGATTATCCAGGAATTGCTAAAATACTTGTTGAAGATATTTTAAATAGTTATCAAACGTACGACTAAAAACAACAATATTATCGATATAAGTTTATACAAAGTTTTTTTCGAATCGAATTATAACATCGATTCGGTATTGAATATATATTAATGAATTCCGAAATCCTATTACTATATATATGAATGTTTTTTGCCTCTAATAAGATAATATAATAAAGTATTTTTAATGATCTTTTTTAACGCGCTATTGATAGAAAAAACTTATATAATCAATTGTAAAAATAAAAAAGTAGTTTGCAATTGCAAAGATAATATCGATTTGAATTGGAATTGGATATACATTTGAAATAGCGATCTAATTTAAAGTTTTAATATTAATAACAATTCAACCTTTTTTTGATGGCAATTCATTTAAATCGATCATTGTTTTGTATACACAAAATATAGGAAAACTAAATAGCGCCGGTTTAAATGTTCATTTAAATTTCCTTTGTTTGTGAAGTTTATTAAAGGTTTTATCGATTAAAGTTTGATTTGTTTTACTAGATAAATAAACCTTAGCTTTTCCTAGCTTGAATTTTTGCTTCCAATCCTTACAAAGATCGATTTGAAGCTTTTCGCCTTTTTCAACTTTCGCAAATCCTTTTCAATCTTTCCATACCAAAAAATAAATGTTGATAATTTTCTAAAGTTGTTTAATCTGCGAAGTATCCCCAAAAACCGTTATATTGTTATTTAGAATACTTTTTTGTTTTGTAGAAATAAAACCTTTTTCTATAGAATTAAAAATTCAAAAAATTAAAATTGCAATTATCGCTAATAAACTTTTAATTAAAAGATGTTTTATAAAAGAAAAAGCAATTGAAAAAGTTTAAACCAAATAGTAAACATAAGTTTCGTTAATAGTTGTTATTGCTTCAACATCAAAATCGATAATTTTTCCCAATTTAAAGTTTTCCTGTACCATTATCTTTTTATCCATTGGATTTTCCATCATTATAGTATAACATTCTCCTAACATCAAATATGCAAAAGAAATAAAATTGTTTTGTCGAATAGGCTTATAAATTATATTGTAGATGGGCAATATTAAATCATTGCTCTTATTGTTTGTTACATTTATAAAGGTTTAAGAGTAAAAAGGAATAATAATCTTTTTTTTTGTATAGATCGGAATCTTTCTTTTTTCGTTTTTGATTATCGTTAGAATCTCGATTTGTAAACCTGTATATTGTAGCAATATCAACAATTAATAATCAAGATTTATTATCCATTTTTCTGGGATAGCGATATTCAAACCCAATAGGATTTTAGTATTCAATATATCGATAATATAGATCTTGCAACAAAAGTATACGAAAAAACTATTTGTTATTAATAGAAAAAACTTCAACTTGTAGAATTGATTAGTATTATATACTTAAAATCCCAATCCGCACATTTTTATATTCTAATTTATTGTATATATTTTGATCGTTGAATATATTTCAAACAGAAAATTTTTGTCGATTAGATTTATTTCGCAACCTGTATCGAAATAAACGTTGTATATCTCATTTTGTAGACTGTTTAAAGAGATTTTGATTTATACAAATCTTCGTTTTCGAAAAATATATCCTGGCAAAATTGAACTTCTAATAATAATGAACTTTACGATTTGCAACAATCGAAAACTATCAAAAGAATTTATTTTATTGGGTTTATTAGTAATAGTAAATAATGGATGCTTAATAATTGTTGATAAAGTATTAATTTGTTTTGCAACTGGTTTATTAGATTGTACTTTAGAATATTGATTTCGAAAGTGATTATAAAGCTTATTTTCAAAGCGGAATCCAATATTATATATTTGATATTTATATCGATTTTCATTTCGATTAATAAAAAGAGATATTAATATTGGATTAAATTGATAATTGAAATCAAAGATCAAAAAGATACCCTTTAACTTTTGATTTTTCTTGTTAAAATCAAAAATGCCAGTATTTGGCAAATGACACTTTTGGATAATTGCATTTCGAAATATTTTTCCTTCTATAGGTTTAAAGATGGATTGTACTAAATGGATATTCTATATATCTGAATTTTTATTTTTGTTATTATATAATCCTGGATTTTGATCTTTATTTTTAATCTCTAAACTTTGAAAATAGATTTGATTATAAAGATTATTATTATTATTATTTGTATACTTAATTGTATCCTTTCTAATATCTTCTCCAGTATTGTAAACTTGTTGATTCTTTGATCTTTGATTTTGTTGAAAGTTTTTTTATTAATATAGTTTTTTGTTGAATATAACTGTTTTTTCTTTCATTTTAAATTTAATTTTGTTAATGTTAACATTTTTGATAAAAGTAGAAGTTTTGTTAAATGGAGAAAAAAAAGCATTTCTATAATTATTTCAACAATATAAATTGCAAATAGAAAAATGTTTACCATTATATTGATTTGATGCACAATTATCTAGCAAATTGAAGCGTTAGATATTAAACCAATCATTTTTTTTTTAATTAAAGTATTTTATAAAAGTTGTAAAGTTTATTTCTAATATAAAAACAGAAATATAAATTCGGAGTTCTGCAAATAAATGGCGATAGATAATTAATATTTGAGCATATTCAAATTCAATTGTATTAATGCTACATTCTAAAATCATGATTTTTTGAACAAATTTTTTAAAGTTTTTATACCAATGAACATCGCCAATAGTATATTTAAGCTTTTTTAATCTTTTCAAAGCTACACTTAGTGATATACAAAAGTGAATCTTTAGTTTAATACATTAGTTCTTAATATTAGCTTTCAACTTTGTTTATATAGTATTGGATATCTTATTTATATACTATAATTCAACTTTGCTTTTTAGATATTGGTTCAGTTAAACAACTATGATAATGGCAAAGAATTGTTTATCTATAACATTGAAGCATTTTGCTTTTATACAAAAAATGAAAGAGAAAACGTTGTAATATATAATCTTATTGTTCATCAATTCAACAAACAATTCTGTTTCGTTATCGAAATCAAAATAGTCAAAGTTTTAAAACCGGAAATGCAAAGATCTTTCTTTATTGTATTATTAAAGCTGAATGGTAAATAACAATTGCTAAAATTGCTCCGCTATAAAAGCAATACCAAAACTTATAATATTGTTTAGTATATTGTTATTAAAAAAATTGTTTTTGCTAATGTTAATGAATATATTACTTATATAAACGAACGGATTTGTTATTATAGCAAAAATGTTGTTTATCAAGAATTACAAAGTTAACAAAGCGTTAATAATATTTTGTACAGCTTTGATAACTTTGTTGTAGTTATTGAACCAATTAGATAATATATCAAATGCTTAAAAATTGTTGTTTGATGCAAAAGTTGATAAAGAAGATAAAGCGGAAAATATAACAAATGGATTGTTTATATCCAAAATTTGAATGACCCAAATGATAGCTTTTCTTTATTATAAAGAGATTTTTTCTAACGTTTTAAAGCATTCGATAAAAAGAAGATTAAATAGATATACTTTTATCGATATATTTTAATGCAAATTATTGTATAAATTGTTTAGCCCGTTTGTTATTACATTAGCAATTTTCGAAAATATTTAAATCTTTTTAATGGCGAAATGTTAAAAATGTTAAAAGGATATCAAAAAAATTGTAGTTTTGATAAAATAAATAATAAAATAAATGAAAATGGTCGCTTAAAACACAATAGAACAAAATCTTGATATTGTAGTTGATGGAATTGTTGCTTTATGGATTTGTTATTATTTGGTACAATTGTATATATAATTAAAGATAATTATTGAAGTTGTAAAGCAGAGCCAAGATAAAGGCCCGCTTACTAAGCTAAACTAAGCTAGATTAAGCGAATATCATCATGTGATGATGAATACAGTGTAACACCAAGCATCAAAATAAAGGACGGCAAGTACCGAAACCCGATGGTCCGCGGATGCCCGGAGATAACGATAAGCGATAAGATAAGGGGATTTCATCATTCACGTGATAATGGTCATCTTGGTAGGACTATTTACCGGCTGCGCTCCCAATGCTTGTACTGATAGGCATACCCTTCCACGCTTATCCTCTCACACCGATAAACCCCTTGTGTATCCCTTCATTCTATTTCACGTCGGATGCTTTGATAGCCTGACGTAGCCATTTAATTCGCATACGGGTCCGTGTGAAGACTTGCCGAGCACGTCATTTTCTCTAAGCCCAGCTTGTCCCTAATCGGGTTCCATACAAGGCGAGCGAGAGGATACTGATGCTTCACGGAGGGGAAAAATATTAAATTCTCTGGGTAGGTACGAACGATTACAGTCCTGGGAAAAGATTTATAAGTAGCATCTCCCCTTCGCTCTCTCTCCCACTCTCACTTGCTCACTCATACCCACTCTTTCCTAGCTTGCTTTGCTCTCGTGCTTCCTATCCAGCTCTACATCCCCCCCTCTCTCTTCTCTCCATACAAATACTGTAGCACAGCCCTCTCTTTTACTACTCAAAATCCCTTTACCCTCTTACTACTCTCAGCCGCAGATATGGCAAACTCTCCTCATGGTGGTGTCCTCAAGTAAGAATATGAAATCAAATCAACAATCGGGTGGGTAGAAATCTAACTATCGAAACAGAGATCTTCTCGCAAGGGATCTGGCAAGGCACGATGAACTTGCATCAGAGGCCGAGACTCTTTCCGCCATCGTTCTCACAGAGAGACAACTTTGTGATCTCGAATTGATTTTAAGTGGTGGCTTCTCTCCCCTTGAAGGTATGCCTTTTCCGCTTATTTTATTCCTCGCATGGAGGGGCAGAATGACCCCGCAGTCTCATACAATTTTCCAAAAATGTACCCCAAATGCTATAATTTGGCATAGATAGCTAATCCCTTATCTGCCAGGTTTCATGAATGAGAAAGATTACAATGGGTACGAAATTGCGCTTCAGAAAACATAGTTGCTTGTCTAACATTTGACAGGGTCGTCGAGAACAACCGACTGGTAGACGGCAACGTTTTCAGTATGCCAATCACCCTTGATGTGTCAAAAGAACAAATCGAGGAATTGGGAATCAAAGAAGGCGCAAGGGTTACTCTGCGCGATTTCCGTGACGACCGAAACCTTGCTATTATCAATATCGATGATGTTTACAGACCCAACAAGTGCGATTACCCTGTTTGGATGAGTAAGACAAATCTAACGATTCACAGGGAGAAGGAAGCCAAGGAGGTTTTCGGTGGTGATGTCGATCACCCAGCGGTTAAATATTTGTACAACACTGCAGCTGAGTTCTACGTTGGAGGAAAGATTGATGCTATCAACCGTCTAGAACACTACGATTATGTCGCTTTGAGATGTAAGTGATAGAATTCTGCGAACACAAGAAAACTCCTAACATTCAATAGATACCCCCGCAGAAATGAGACTGCACTTTGACAAACTCGGCTGGTCCAAGGTTGTCGCATTCCAAACAAGAAACCCCATGCACAGAGCTCATAGAGAGTTGACTGTTCGTGCTGCTAGAGCCCGCCAAGCCAACGTTCTTATCCACCCAGTTGTTGGTCTTACCAAGCCAGGTGATATTGATCATTTCACACGTGTCCGTGTCTACCAAGCACTTCTTCCCCGATATCCCAATGGAATGGCTGTCCTTGGTCTTCTTCCTCTCGCTATGCGTATGGGTGGACCACGTGAGGCTGTTTGGCACGCCATTATCCGAAAGAACTATGGCGCCACTCACTTCATTGTTGGACGTGATCACGCTGGACCAGGAAAGAACAGCAAGGGAGAGGAGTTCTATGGCCCATACGATGCTCAATACGCCGTTGAGAAGTTCAAGGATGAGCTTGGAATTGAAGTTGTTCCTTTCCAGATGATGACCTACCTCCCAGACAGCGACGAATACCGACCAAAGGACGAGGTTCCACAAGGTACCCGTACTCTTGATATCTCTGGAACTGAACTCCGTTCCAGACTTCGATCCGGCCGGGAGATCCCAGAATGGTTCTCTTACCCAGAAGTTGTCCGTGTTCTTAGAGAATCTCACCCACCTCGTTCTGCTCAAGGTTTCACCGTTTTCCTTACCGGTTACCACAGCTCCGGAAAAGACGCAATTGCACGTGCTTTGCAAACCACTCTCAATCAACAAGGTGGACGCTCCGTCTCTCTCTTATTGGGTGAGACAGTTCGCTCCGAGCTTTCCTCTGAGCTTGGCTTCAGCCGTGCCGACCGAACCCGCAACATCGGTCGCATTGCCTTTGTTGCTTCTGAATTGACTCGTTCCGGTGCTGCCGTTATCGCTGCACCAATTGCGCCATACGAAGATGCTCGTAAGCACGCTCGTGAGATGGTCGAGAAGTATGGTGATTTCTATCTTGTCCACGTTGCAACCAGCCTTGAGCACTCTGAAAAGTCTGATAAGAAGGGTGTCTACGCCAAGGCTCGCACTGGTGAAATCAAGGGTTTCACTGGTGTTGATGATCCTTATGAGATTCCTTCCAAGGCTGACTTCACCGTTGATATTGAAAAGACCAGTGTCAGGAATGCTGTTCACTCAATTGTGCTTATGTTGGAGAGCGCGGGTTTGTTGGATCGTCTATAGATTGCTTATTAGTACATTAGATTTGATGAGATGATGGGGTGATTTGACCGTACTTTTTGAAATCACTACAAAGTTAAGAGGTTGGCATTTAGGGGCGTTTATTTCAAGGCTGTCAATAGATAGAACAAAAGTTTTAGAGAGGCATGCACATCAGTCGTGTAGCCAGCGGATGGAGATGACAAGATTCGGACTACGCTCTTCCTTCTCGAGATCAATTATACCAAATCCAGTTTCACGTATGCATGTGTCGTTTTTGTCCTTGCCATGATGATACCATTGTATTGTTGATTTCATTGCATGGTAGATGAATATCCAGGGAGTGACTCGTTACCTGAGTGCTTTAGGAAGCACAAACGTAAATCCACGTCATTCACCAGGTATATCGAAATTCATCCTCGAGCCCTCTCTTCATTGCCGTTGACATCCCTCATTGTTCCCTTTCATTCATTGCGTGGCATCTTTTTAAGGCAAATTGTGACAAATCTTAAATTTCTAAGGTTGCGAATCTTGGGATTTAAGGTTCTGCGTTGTGATCTAGGTCATGAGTCGTAAATTACGACTCGTAATTTAGAGAAGTCTCTTTTTGTGTTGGAGGAGCTCATAAGTCCCCCACCCCACATTCGGGCCACCCCCCCATTTGGGCCACCTCAAAAAAATATATTTACGAATTTCAATCTTCAATAACTCAACGAAAGTTCAATTTAATTAGCTACAATTGTAATATCACTTCCTAAACTATTATCAAATCCTTTTATATTAATTTAACGATCCTTAGCCTCGATTTGTACTTTTCTAATATCTTTATGTCACGCTGAGAGCGTAAGGCACGTGAGAGGCACGTGTTTACTAAACAACATGCTCTTACGTATTACGTGGATCTTCCGGTAATAAATGTACGGGCACATTAAAGTATATGTATGCTAAGGCGCCTGAGCCTACTAAAGCATATATATACAAAGATACTTAAATACACTAATCGCTTTTGATCTATCAGCGCTAAAGGTATCGAAGTATTAATCAAGCTTAGCGTATCAACTAATTAAACTTATAACTATTATTATACAATTACATTATAACTTGTAGTATTATAAATCCTTACAATTACAAAGTTATACAATGATTACATATGATCATATGTAGTTATGTATATATAGTATATAAGGAATAGATTAATTTTGTATTTAAAAAGAGAGATAATAATACAATTATTATTTTATATTTATATTTTTATCTTTTTCTAATATCACTTTATTATATATTCGTAGTTATCTTTCGTGATAGTTATAAGCCCAGTTTGTGCTCGAAATCTTTACAACAATTATAATTCGAATATCGATATCATATAACTTCTTTTTTTCTTTTAATCCCCAATTATCTTTTACTATATTTCTTTTATCCTTTAGAATCATTCTCTTCATTATATCACAAATCATTCTCAATAGCCGAGCGGATTGGTCTTTTTGATATCTATTATTTAAAAACGTTAATTGTTCTAAACACATTTGGAATAATATCGATCTGGATACCCCAAACTCTTCTAATTACCAATTCCGTGATTGGTTAAGCGCTAATCCATCCCAAGCCTTTTCCATAGATATTATGATTTTTGAAAAAAATCGTAAACGTTATAATCAACATACCATAAACTTTAAAGCTTATAATCGATACATTATTAATATCGAAATGAGTGGAATGTTTAAACCTAAGCTCTTTGCAAATTCTATTTCTATTATATTAAAGAATCTTTTAAAGACTTTTTTACTTATAAAAAAGATTTACAAAACTTAGAAGAATAAATATAACCAAAATTATAATAACTTTCGCTACATATTCGATTGAATTATATCTATAATCAATTTATTTTATATCTTGGAAATCTTTTAGAATACTATATAAAACCATACTTTGAAACAAATTATTGTTCATTTACATATAAAGATTGCTTCTACTAATTCAACAATCTTAAGAACCATTTAAACCAAATATATCGATTACTTAAATAGTATATACAATAAACGAATCGATTCGATTAAATAGTATAAAAAATAGAAATCATTTTATACTAAAACATTGGCTTACAATCTTCTGAAGATCAAAGGAATTCATGAATATAAACAATTCCTAAAAGTACTAAGCAAATTAGCACTAAATTGGTTAAAACAATAACTAATTACTTTAAATATTAAAGACAAAAAAGAATACTATATTACTACTTTAAAACAATACAATAGTCTTTTCGTTAATCATACTAATCAAATAAATCATAATCCATTGCCAAAAGGATCCTTCGCTACTTAAAAACCAAGATTCCAACAATTATCTGGATTAAAGCGATAATCGAAAAGCAACAATATTAACAACACTATTTAGTATTATCTTTATAAAGAAAATCAACCAATCGATCCAGATTATTATTATAAACCGAACAAGTGTTGTATAATTGAATTAACTTTTATCAATAAATACATTAAACAATTTATTTAAATTATTAATAAAAAGCAAATTAAAAAGATCAACGAATATATCAAAAATAAAAAATATAACAATCTTCGAAACATTTTAATTAAAAAAGAATGACTTTTTACTATTCAAGCTAATTAACCTTATAAATTTTTACAAAAAAAGGATTTTTATAACATTGCCTTTTGCATTATCGATTTGAACAAATGTACTAGCGCTTTTGCTATATTTATAATCATTTCTACGTATATACTAGCAAACTACATTTTGTTGAATAATTGTAGTACTATACATATTATCAACAATGTTAACCTTTTAGTAAACGAAAAGTATATTCTTAGTAATATTTTGGATTATATCGAAATAGGATTATCAAGTTTGCCAATAGTTGATTATAGCGAAAAAGTAATCAAAGGAATTTTGTTAGATAGTGTAGATTTTACATTAACTAATATTGCGCTTATTCCTAGTTTTTATACTAATCTTGTATTCGAAACTTTTCTTTGTAATAAAAATGCTTGGTTTAATGGATTTGATATTACTATTAGGATCGGCGATCGAGTTAACAATATTGTTATTATTTAATATATTAGAAAGCACAATTTTGTTTTTTTAAAATATAATACTTGTTTCAACTATTCTAATAAATCTAATTTTCTTGTGAACATAAATATTATAATGCCTATCGAAAAACAAAAGATTAATAAGCATTTCCTTCGATTACAAAAAACAATAAAACTTCGATTGAAATCAAGCGATTTGTAGCATAAAAGATTAAAGCATTTTAGTAAAAAAGTATTGGAATATTTAGTTAGGATAATTAAAGAAGTACGAATCAAAGAAATCATTCGAGTGGAATGTATCGATTGTTCACGTATATACGCTAAATAGATTGTTTCATATTTATTTAATGATTATTAATTATTTAGATTTTTTTATAAAGTTCAATAGGATTTGTTCGATTTTCCTTGTATTTATAACGAAGTATTATAATTGCTAATAATCAAAAATATATACAATAGAAAGATCTTTATCTTTACATTAATTCAGAAAATATATAACAAAGTTTCTGAAGTTTTAAAAAACTTTGTTGTATAGGTTTACTGCAAATATAATTTTCACATTGTAATGATCAAACAAAACAATGATACGTTTATAATAAAGATCAAAAATAATATTGCATTCGAAAGATGGATTTTCGAAAAAAGTATAAAATTTGAACTTTCCCTTTCCCTTACATATAAACTTAACGAAGGAATGGAATGTATAAGGCAAAAAATCATTACTAAACAAATTAAGATATGCATTTTAATTGGATTATTGAATAAAATATAGATAAAAACTGCTTTTGCTGTTACATATCTATATAATATTAATCTATTGAAAACAAAAGGTTGAAAATGTTTTAACAAAATAATTAATTTCTGGTTCAAACAATACTACAAATAGTATTTATTATTGTTGTTACAAAAAATCATTAACGATTTTCGTTTCAATTGAAGTGCAATATATAAGTATAATTGTTGCGTATACTCTTTAAACAAAGAAAAAAAAGCTGGGATTAGAGTAAAATGATATAAAACTAATCCGCAAATATATATTGGATATTTGGTCGAATATATTCTTGTTACAACAATTTTCTATATCTGGATCTTTATACTTGATAAAATTATTATTATACAAAATATTAAATTCAATAAAAAATTTATTTATAAAAACGATTTTCATAGCAAGATTGTTAACGCTATACTAATCCAAATGATTAAGGATTTGATTATCGAATTGAACATTCAACAAATGGAATCGCTGAATGGTACTATTTTAGAGAATATGGATAATAAACTTATTGAAGAACTTGTACAAAAAAAGCTCGAAACTATACGCACTTTTGATTTTAATTATAAACGCTTTAAATCTTCGATTTTAAAGGTGATTAAAGATTAGAAAGGTTAAAAGAATCTAGTAATAAAATCTTTGTTATTTACTTCAATTTATAATAATAAATATAGCATTTCGTTAGATTTCGATATAGTTATAAAAGTCAACAAATCAACGCTGGTTTCTAATAAACCAAGATCTTTGTTGGTTGTATTTATAGCAAAGGATAAAAGCTTGTTTAAAGTAATTAATTCACGGAAAGCTTGTATAAACTCTAGTTATAAAGAATCAACGATTCTACTAAGATCATTAACACTAATATTAAATAATATTCTCGAAAATGGTAAATCGAATAATCATTCGATTCTTAATAACAAAGAAAGAAATACAATGTTGCTTTTTATAAAAAGGAATATGTTTAAAAAATCTTTTTTGTTATTTATATTTAACAAAGTTATTAAACAATTATATATTTTTATCACGGAGGATAGCTACGAATATATAATGAAGTGATATCGGGAAGGGATAAAAGTATAGGTATAAAACAGTGATTGTATTATTGTTTGTTCTTTTAAATACAAAATCCATCCACTCTTTATATATTATATATAAGTGATTACACGTAATAATATATGATCATTGTATAGCTTTGTAATTATAAGGATCTACAATATTTTGATCTATAATATCGATATAGATTATTGTATTCTTGTATACAAGGTTTAGAACTTTATAGAACAAAACGTAATATAGTTTTTAGCTCTATAGATCAAAAAGCAATTAGTATTTTTGTATATCTATTAAAGTAAAAGGTTAAAAGCCTTCAATAATCCTAATCTCGATAATCCCAAAAAGATTAATAAACTTATATCTCTATTACTAGAAGATCCTTAAAATTATTATATTCGGCAAACATATACTTCGATAAAGCATATGCTTCAATAAATATATGCGTACTACGCATTTAATGTAATATACCTCTTAGATTATGTGCATAGCATATGATTTGATTACAACGCAAACAAAATAAATGAATCTACAATTATACATTGTATAATACTTTGAAGTAAACAAACAAACGGAAAATAAGTTAATGATATATATGCAATTTCCTTCACGAGTAGTTGAATAAATATAATTCTATATAATTCCATGGATACTTGGATTATCGATCTTATATACAGCGATAACTATAATTGAAGGGATTCATTATATATTTGTTAGATTTGATCGTTTTGTGGCGTATTGTTGTTTTGTTGTAATTCTCATCGCGTAGATATTTAATCGTAGCTCTGATCCTTTGATCCTTCAATTCTTTAAGAACAAGCACTAGCAATAGCAACATCAACAATAACAACTATATCAATAACAATACCATTAATAATAATATTATTATTAATATACTCTGTTGTGGTTGCAACTCTCAGGCTGGAAACCTTTTCTATGCTCGGGAAACTTTAATTGCTTTTCGCCATCGCGTTGCCTTTACTCTTTTTGCTTCTACTTTTGTTTCTCCGTTTTTTTCTTTTGCTTTTTCTATTTTTTTTTTTGATCCCTTTACCCCTTATTCGCCCCTGGAACCCTTTCTCTGCATCCCCGTTTTTTTTCCCCCCTGTTTCTATTGCCGCTTTTTGTCCTTTTGTTCCCTTTTTCCTTACTTTTTCGATTCCTTCCCTTTTCATCTTTTTCAAACCGGTTCCTTTAGCGAAGGTAACGATAAAGATAAGAATAAAGATTAGAATAAGGATGAGAATGAAAATTCTTTGCTTTATCAGGAGATAAATATTATAATTATTTTTAATAGTATATTATTTACATTTTATAAAATTCTGATGGGAATTTTGATAAATCGAGCAATAAAAGGTCTGGAGTAGTATTTTCCATTTCTATTACTTCTTCTATCCCGGCTTTTTATACTTTTGCCAAAAAGACTCAATTTAAAGAGCCAAAGAATCTCTATTTATATATGTAATATATAAAATTGTTGATTATTAAATAAAAAAATAGGATTTGTTATAAAAACGCGGATTTCTAAAAAGTTTAATATTATTGATGCTTTATATATATATATTGGCTTTTGCTAGTATATTTGTATATAATAGCGAATGATTTTTTGGTTGCGAAAGCTAATAATAATAGAAAAGTATAATACTTCTTTTTCGCTTTATATTATAATCGTTAATTATATAATTATAGAAGGTAAAGCATTTCCAAGCCGCTTTTTGAAGCGTTTTGAAGTATATCGATCTTCAAATAGTTTCGGAATCGATGCGGGGTATATTTACGCTGAAAACAGATTTCTTTGGAAACGGGTATACTTCGAAGAATTACTTTGCAATAACAAAAATAAAAAGAAAAAAGAAGGAAAGGAAGATGAGTAGTAATGGTGAAAAGGTTATTTGTAAATGAGCTTCTTTTGAATAATAAGGTAAAAAGTAAAGTATAGAGTAATAGGGTATAAAGGAAGTATTATAATATTAATTTTTTGTTAGTTATATTAGTCATGATTTGAATACTATGTAATTCCGGATCATTCAATAACCTTTATAATTTGATCTTTAGTATTTTGTATATTGATTAGTTTAACAAAATGTTTAAACTTTTGTTTAATAAGATTCTTAGTAAACCCATCTATCAACATATCAGCAATTAATAAATATATGATCAAGAATCGTTTATTAATGTATTTTTAACAAAACTATATATTCTAAATATCTATATATTTAAGTTTAATAAAGATTCTTTTATTTTTATCAACTATTAATCGAATTGTTTAAATATTGTTGCAAAAGATATTAATAAGCTTTTTTATTAATATTTTAATTTCTTTTAGAAATTGTAATATTGTTATTGCTTTTTTAATCGATCTTTTCATATTTAAAAGTTTTGTTTTTGTAATCAAAGTAATAATTGTGTTTTATCTTGTAGCTTTTTATACAATAACATTATTATATAATATAATTATATAACTTTGAAAGGATCTTCGAGTAACTATATCATTTGTAAAAGAAACATTTGAAAAGATCATTATTTGAAATATATGATTATCTTTATAGCAAATAAAAAAGTATCAAGATCTATATAAATATATAATACAATAATTTGCTGCTATAAAATGATCTTTTGAAAAGTTAGTATTATATTCGTTTAATTTGAAGAAAGGGAATATTGAATCGGCTTTAATTGTTATAGCCAAATACAAAATTGATTCAACTTTTTCTTGATATTTCTTTATTTTAAAAAAAAAAGCTATATTCTTATTCTTTTTAAATATTATAATTGGAAATAATATAATTGCTTTTCCCTTTGTAAAACTAAATTTGCAAGCGATCTTATTGATATAAGTATTATATATTAACTATAATTTTTTAAGTTGTTAATTTTTAATAATTCGAATTCTTAAAAACCATTAAATATCGCCGAGATTTTTAAATTTATATTTAATTTTGATTTCATTTATTATTTAATCCTTTTAATATTTATACTTTTTATAATAAATCATTTGAATATTATTAATAAAGAACAAAATGAATATATAGAAATCAAAAGATATAAAAATATAAAGCTTTTCTTTGCATTTTACCATTTTTAAGTTGATGAATATGCTTATGAACTTTTTATATCAAAATGCAAAAAAGTCTTTTAAACCATACAGCGTACGATCGAAAGTAATGGATTTACTAAATACTTTATACCCATCTGGTATATGATATATAATTGGATTTCCAATGGGATTTCGAAATATATTAACGAAAGTATTTACAATATTGTATTGCTTTGTTTCAAAATCATTCTTCGTTATCATTGCTATTATTATACGGAAAAACCGTATAGCAAATATAATTGTATAAATCGATTCGATTATTGCTATATCTTGAAGATCTTCTCTAACTATTAATTGTGATTTGCAATAATTAATATAATCGTTTTAATTATTCTTATAAATAAATACTTATTGAAATGGAATAGGCTTTGATTTAGTCGATATTGTTTCAATTTCTCGTCAAATGCTTCGATCCTGTAATACTTTAATTTCGCGGTTATAATCCATTTTGAACCAATATCCAAATATATAAGTTCTAAGATTATGGAAGAATTTTGGTGGTGATGGTGCCGCTGATTTTAATATTCATAGAAAATCTGTAATTTTGGGTTGAATCAAAAATATAATTATCGGTTTATATTTTATTGCGGTAACTATTATGTTATATATAATGATAAACTTATCATTTTGTTTATTTAGTTTATCCTTTTATTTATTAAACTAGAAAATGTTATAGAATTTATTTAATTGTTGAAATCCATTTCTGAATCCGTATGATTAAACAATTATGGTATCAATGAAAGTATTAGTTTTGTAATGATTATTTGCCTATTAATATAAACGATTTAAGCGTTTAGTATAGTTTATTGTTTAATACCTTGTATGATCGGAGATTATATCAATGTTGTTAAACGCATCGAATTTAATATACTTTTTAATATTAATATTAGATATAAAAATCTCTATTTGTAGGGTATATAGCCGTTTAGTAGCTCTATTAAATATAAATAACGAAAAAGATCTTTTAAACGTATTTCTTTTTATAAAAAGCAATATTATATCTTTCTTTTTGTTATTAAGAATTAAATAATTATTCGATTTATCGTCCTCGAAAATACTATCTAATGCTAATGTTAATGGTTTTGGTGGAATCGCTGATTCTTTATAATCAAAGTTCATACAAGTCTTCCATGAATTAATCATTTCAAGCGGGCTTTTATTTTTCGCTATAAGTATAGCCAACGGGGATCTTGGTTCACTAGAAACCGGCGTTGATTCGTTAACTTTTATAATTGTATTGGGATTTAACGAAATACTATACTCATTATTATGAATTGAAGTAAATGGCGAAGATTTTGTTACTAGATTCTTTTAACCCTTTTGATTTTTAATCATTTTCGAAATCGAAGATTCAAAGCGTTTATAATTAAAATCAAGAGTATATATAGTTTCGAACTCTTTTTGTATAAGTCCTTCGTTAAGTTTATTATCCATATTCTTTAAAATAGTATCATCCGGCGATTCTATTTACTGAATATCTAATTCAACAATCAACTCCTTAATTATTTGGATTGGTATAGCGTTAATAATTTCGTTACGAAGATTATCTTCATAAACAAATCTTTTATCGAATCTAACATTTTGTATAATGATAATTTTATTAAGTACAAGGATCCAAATACAAAAGATTGCTATAATAGGAATATATCCGACCAAATATCCAATATATATTCGCAGATTAGTTTTATATTATTTTATTTTAATCCCAGTTTTTCTTTTTTTATTTAAAAGGTATATACAACAATTATACCTATATATTACATTTTAATCGAAATATAGATTATCAATAATTTTTTGTAACAACGATGGTGAGTATCACCTATAATATTGATTAAACCAGGAATTAATTATTTCGTTAGAGCACTTTTAACTCTTTGTTTTCAATGGATTAATATTATATAGGTATATAACGGCAAAAGCGGCCTTTATTCATATCTTATTCAGCAATCCAATTGAAATACGTATTTTAATTTGTTTAGTAATAATTTCTTGCTTTGTACATTCTGTTCCTTTATTAAGTTCATACGTAAGAGAAGGGGAGAGTTCAAGTTCTATACTCTTTTTAAAGATTCATCTTTTGAACGCAGTATTACTTTTGATCCCTATTACAGATATATTATTGTTTTGCTTGATCATTACAATGTAAAGATTATATTTGCGATAAACTTATGTAACGAAATTCTTTAAAATTTTAGAAACCTTATTATGCGTCTTTTGGATCAACGCAAAAGTAAAGATCTTTCCATTGTATATGTCCTTAATTACTAGCAACTATAATATTCCGTTATAAGCACAGAGAAAATCGAACAAATTCTATTGAACCTTATAAAAAGGTTTAAATGATTGATAATCACTAAATAAACGTGAAATAATCTGTTTAGTATATATGTATGAATAATCGACGCATTTTATTCGAGTGATTCCTTTAATCCATACTTTTTTAGCCATTTTAATTAGATATTCCAATGCTTTTTTGCTAAAATGCCTTGATCTTTTATACTACAAATCGCTTAATTCCAATTAAGATTTTATTATTTCGCGTATTCGAAGGAAATGCTTATTAATCTTTTAGTTTTCGGTAAGCATTATAATACTTATACTTATAGGAAGATTAGATTTATTAAAGTAGTTGAAACAAATATTATATTCTAAAAAGATAAGATTATGTTTTTTAATGTATTAAACAATAATAATATTATTAACTCGATTGTCGATTCTAATAATAATGTCAAATCCATCAAACCAAGTACTTTTATTATGAAGAAGGGTTTTGGATATAAAATTAATATAAAAACTAAGAACAAATGCAATATTAATCAATATAAGATCCGCATTACTTAGCAAAATTCTTTTGATTACCCTTTTGTTACGATCAATCATTAACAAGCTTGATGATCCTGTTTCGATATAATTCGAGATATCGTTAGGAATATACTTTTCGTTTACTAAAAGGCTAGCATTATTAATAATATGTATAATACTATAGTTATCCAACAAAATGCAATTTGCTAGTATATATATGAAAGTGATTATAGGTGTAGCAAAAGCGCTAGTATACTTGTTCGGGTTGATAATGCAAAAGGCAATATTGTAGAGATTCTTTTTTTGTAAAGATCTATAAAATTGATTGGTCTAAGTAGTAGAGAATCATCCTTTCTTAGATAAAACGCTTCGAAGATTATTATATTTCTTATCTTTAATACATTCGTTGATCTTTTTAACTTGCTTTTCATTAATAGTTCGAGTGGATTGTTTAATGCATTTACTAGTAAGAGCTAATTCAATTATACGGTATTTGTTCGGCTTATAACGATGGTTTGGACCGATTAATTAATTTTCTTTACAAGGATAATACTAAATAGCGTTATTAGCGTTGTTGCTTTTCGATTATTGCTTTAATCCGGATGATTGTTAGAATCTTGATCTTTAAATGATAAAGGATCCCTTTAGCAATGGATTACAACCTATTCGATCAGTATGATTAGCGAAAAGATTATCGTATTGTTCTAGAATAATAGTATAGTATCCTTTTTTGTTTTCAATATTCAAAGTAATTAGTTATTGCTTTAACCAATTTGGCGTTAATTTGTTTAATATTTCTAGGAATTGTTTATATCTATAAATTCCTTTGATTTTCAGAAGGTTGTAAGTCAATACTTTGGTGTAAAGTGATTCCCATTTTTTATACTATTTAACCAGATCAATCTATTCATTATATATACTATTCAAATAATCGATATATTTGGTTTAAATGATTTTTAGGATTATTGAATTAGTAAAAGCAATCTTTATGTGTAGATAAACAATAATTTGTTTCAAAGTATAATTTTGTATAGCATTTTGAAAGATTTCCAAAACATAGAATAAATCGATTATAGATATAATCCAATCGAACACGTAGCGGAAATTATTATGATTTTGGTTGTATTCACTTTTTTAAGTTTTGTAAATCTTTTTTATAAATAAGAAAATCTTTGAAAAGTCTTTTAATATAGCAAGAACAGAATTCGCAGGGAGTTTAGGTTTAAACATTTCATTTATTTCGATGTCGATATTAGTATATCGATTGTAAACTTCAAAGTTTATGGCATATTGATTATAGCGTTTACAATTCTCTTCAAAAATCATAATGTTTATGGAAAGGGCTTGAAGTAGATTAGCATTTAACCAATCATAGAATTGATAATTAGAAAAATCAAAAGTATTCGGATCGATACTATTCTAGATATGCTTAAAGCAACTAACGTTTTTAAGTGATAGATACCAGAGGGACCAATCCGTTCGACTATTGAAAGTGATATTTGATATAATAAAAAGAATAAAAGGAGTGTAGTAAAAAATAATTAGAAATTAAAGAGAAAAAAGAAATTGTATAATATCGATATTCGAATTGTAATTGTTGCAAAGATTTCGAGCACAAACCAGGCTTATAACTATCACGGAGGATAGCTACGAATATATAATAAAGTAATATCGAGAAGGGATAAAGATATAGGTATAAAACAATGATTGTATTGTTATTTGTTTTTCTAAATACAAAATCTATCTATTTCTTATATATTACATATAAGTGATTATACGTAATAACACGTGATCATTATATAGTTTTGTAATCATAAGGATCTACAATATTTTGATTTATAATATCGGTATAGATTATTGTATTCTCGTATATAAGGTTTGGAACTTTATAGAATAAAGTGTAATGTAGCTTTTAGCTCTATAGATCAAAGAGCGATTAGTACTCTTATGCATTTATTAAAGTAAAAGGCTAAAAGCTTTCGATGATCCTAATCTCGGCAATCCCAAAAAGGTTAGTAAACTTATGCCCCTATTGCTGGAAGATCCTCAAGATCGCTGTGTTCGGCAAACACGTGCTTCGACAAAGCACGTGCTTCAACAAGCACGTGCGTACCACGCATTTAGCGTGACAATTTTGTAGATAGAGATTTTTAAGTTTAATATTAATATTAAAAAATATATTAAATTTGATACGTTTGACGACATTAATATAGTCCTTGATTATACAAAATATTAAACAATAAACTATACTAAACGCTCAAATTGTTTGCATTAATAAGCAAATAGTCATTACAAAACTAATATCTTTATTGGTATTGTAATTGTTTAATCATACGGATTTAGAAATGAATTTCAACGATTAAATGATTTTTATAATACTTTTTGATTTGATAGGTAGGAAGATAAGCTAAATGAACAAAATGGTAAGTTTATTACTATATATAACGTAATAGTTACTGTAATAAAATATAAACCGATAATTACGCTTTTGATTTAACCCAAAGTTACAAATCTTTTATAAATATTAAAATCAACAGTATTATCATTATCAAAGTTCTTCTATAATCTTAGAATTTATATATTTGGATATTGGTTTAAAATGGATTGTAACCGCGAGATTAAAGCATTACAAAATCAAAGCATTTAGCGAGAAATTGAAATAATATTGGTTAAATTAAAGTTTATTTCACTTTAATGGGTATTTATTTATAAGAATAATCAAAGCGGCTATATCGATTATTGCAGATTACAATTAATAATTAAAAAAGATCTTCAAGATATAACAATAATCGAATCGATTTATATAGTTACGTTTGCTACGCGATTCTTTCGTATAATAATAATAACGATAACGAAAAATAATTTTGAAATAAAGCAATATAACATTGTAAATACTTTTGTTAATGCATTTCGAAATCCTATTGGGAATTCAATAATATGCTATATACCAAATAGGTATAAAGTATTTGGTAAATCTATTATTTTCGATTATACATTGTATAGCTTGAAAAACTCCTTTGCATTTTGGTATAAAGAGTTTATAAATATACTTATTAGTTTAAAAATAGTAAAGTGTAAAGAAAAGCTTTATATCTTTATATCTTTTAATTTCCATATATTCATCTTATTCTTTATTAACGATATTCAAATGATCTATTACAAAAAGTATAAACGTTAAAAGGATCAAATAGTTAATAGAATCAAAACTAAATATAAGTTTAAAGATTTCGATAACATTTAATGATTTCTAAGGATTCGAATCATTAAAGATCAACAATTTAAGAAATTGTAGTTAATATACAATATTTATATCAACAAGATTGCTTGCAAATTTGGTTTTACAAAGAGAAAAGCAATTATACCATTTTCAATCATAGTATTCGAAAAAAATAAAAATATAGCTTTTCTTTCTAAAGTAAAAAAATATCAAGAAAAAGTTGAATCAATTTTATATTCGACTATAACAATTAAAGCCAATTCAACGTTTCTTTTTTTCAAACTAAACGAATATAACATTAACTTTTCAAAAGATCACTTTATAGCAACAAATCATTGTATTATATATTTATATAAATCTCGATACTTTTCTATTTACTATAAGGATAATTATATACTTTAAATAATAACCTTTTCAAATACTTTTTTTACAAATAATATAATTATTCGAAGATTTTTTCAAAGCTATATAATCATATTGTATAGTAATGCTATTGTATAGAAAACTACAAAACAAAACATAATTATTACTTTAACTACAAAAGCAAAACTTTTAGATATAGAAAGATCAATTAAAAAAACAATAACAATATTATAGCTTTTAAAAGAAATCAAGATATTAATAAAGAAACTTATTAATATCTTTTGCAATAATACTTAAACAATTCGATTAATTGTTAATAAAAATGAAAAAATCTTTACTAAATTTAAACATATAGATATTCAGAATATATAGCTTCGTTAAGAATACACTAATAAGCGATTCTTAATCATATATTTATTAATTGTCGATATACCAATAAACAAGCTTACTAAGAATCTCATTTGATAAAAGTTTGAATACTTTATTAAACTAATCAATATATAAAACGCAAAAGACAAGATTATAAAGATTATCGAATAATTGGGAATCATATAGTATTCAAATTACGATCAATATAATTAATAAAAAATTAATATTACAATACTTTTCTTATACTTTACTATCTCAATCCTCATTTTCCATCCCTACCCCAAAAAAAGCTTATCTTTAAGCAACTTTTCCACTATCACCATTATTCATCTTCTTCTCTTTCCTTTTCCTTTTCATCTTTACCATCGCAAAGTAATCCTTTGAAGTATATTCGCTTTCAAAGGAATTTGTTTTCAACGCAATCCTACCCCATACCAACTTCGAAGTTATTTAAAGATCGATGTATTTTAAAACGCTTCAAAAAACAACCCGGAAACGCTTTACCTTTTATAATCATATAGTTAACGATTATAATATAAAGCAAAAAGAGAGTATTATACTTTTCCATTATTGTTAACCTTTGCAACTAAGAAATTATTCGCTATTGTATACAAATGTATTAGTAAAGGTCGATATATATACATAAAGCATTAATAACATTGAGTTCCTTAAGAATCCATGTTTTTATAGCAAATTTTATCTCTTTGCCCAACGATTAACGATTTTATATATTATACATACAGATAGGGATTTCTTGGCCTTTTAAACCAAATTTTTTTGGCAAAGGTATAAAGAGTTAGAGTGGAAGGAATAATAAGAGTGGAAGATATTACTCCAAACCCTTTATTGTTCAACTTATCATCAAAATCCCCACCAAAATCCTATGAAATGTAAATAATGTATTGCTAAAGTGATTATAATGCTTACTTTACAACAAAGTAAAGAATCTTCATTTTTATTTTTACTTTGATCTTTATTTTTATCCTTATTATCATTTTCGCCAAAAGAATTGGTTTGGGAGGGACAAAAGGGAAAAGAATCGGAAAAGTAAAAAGAAAGGGAACGAAAAGATAAAAAACGGTAATAAAAATAATAGAGAAAAGAAACAAGAGTACAAAAAAAGTGTTCTAAAAACAATCCAAAAGGATCAAAAGAAAAAAAAAAAGCAAAAAAAGAAAAAAGAGCAAAAGGAATAGTAGAAGCAAAAGAAGAAAAAGAAAAGAAAAAAGAAATATAGCAACGAAAAGCAATTAAAGCTTTTCAAATACAGGAAAGGTTCCCGGCTTGAGAATTGCGATCATAGCAAAGCATATTAATGATAATGTTATTAATGATATTGTTATTGGTGTAATTATTGTTATTGTTATTGTTGTTAATGTTTATCCTTAAAAAATCGAAAAATCAAAAAATCAAAGTTACAATTAAATATCTATACGATGGGAATTACAACAAAACAATAATACATTACAAAACGATTAAATTTAATAAATATACAATAAATCCTTTTAATTATAGTTATCGCTGTATATAAGATCGATAATTCAAACATCCATAAAATCATATGGAATTATATTCATTCAACTACTTGTAAAGGAAATTGCATATACATCATTAACTTATTTTTTGTTTATTTGTTTATTTCAAAGTATTATACAACGTATAGTTATAGATTTACTCATTTTGTTTGCTTTATAAACAAATCATATATTGCGCACATAATCTAGGGAATGTATCACATTGAAAGCGTAAAGTATATAAAAGGCACGTGTTTATTAAATAATATACTTTTATATATTATATGGATTTTCCAATAGTAAATGTATAAACACATTAAAATATATGTACATTAAAACGCTTAAGCCTATTAAAGCATATGTACGCAAAAGTGCTCAAGTATACTAACCGCTTTTGATTTACCAACGCTAAAAGCACTAAAGTATTAACCAAGCTTAACATATCAACTAATTGAACCTGTAACTACTATTATACGATCACATCATAACTTGTAGTACTGTAGATCCTTACAATTACAAAGCTATACAATGATCACGTATGATCATATATAGTCATGTATATGTAATATATAAGGAATAGATTAATCCTGTATTTAAAGAGAGAGACAACAATACAATCATTGTTTTATACCTATACCTTTATCCCTTCCTGATATCACTTCATTATATATTCGTAGCTATCCTCCGTGATACTTTAATCTTTGAAAACCTCGAATTCGAACTAGTTTTAACTATACGTCTTTTTCTAAACCGTAATTGCTTTATTTGATATTCCAATTGCTATATTCGAATCTTTGATTCAATAATATCAAAGTCTTTGATATTAAATCCTTTTGCAATTTTTCGAAAAAGTAAACAACGAATAAATAAATTAATCTTTTTTTTTAAATTATAAATTCAACAAATAAACGAATATCACTTGCTTTTTGAAGCGTTTTTCATAAAATAAACAATGAATCTATATTCCATTAAAATATAAAATCTTTTTTCAAAAATAAATAAAATATTATTATCTCTTTATTATTGTTTTCGAGTAAAAATCAACTTTTAAAAAGTTTAATTATATTTTTGAATTATAAACTTAAAGTTTTCTACTTAGTTTTGATATTTTTATTTGCTAAACTATTTAATCAAACGTTGTAATAACATATAAGAAAATTTCGTTTTCTTATTGATATAAAATCGAATAATAAGTTTAATTTGTTAAAAATAAAGTAATAAATGTATTTTAATAGCAAAAACATCGTTATAATAACGCAATATTTTGCGTTTTGTAACCGTAAACACAATAATACAGTACTAACGAACACATACTAGCCAAAGATCAAAATCACATCAAAATTCAACGAAATTCAAT
>NGKF01000006.1:1388695-1411361 GCA_002162555.1 Monilinia aucupariae
CCCTCCTCCCCAAAACTCCCCAAAACCCAACCAAAACCCTTCAAAAGAGAACCCAAAGAAAGCATCAGAAAACCATTCTGCTTTAAACAACAAAACAAAGCCACCAACATCAACCTCAACCCCAACCCCAACCCCAACCTCAACCCCAATATAAAAGCCAATCTGAAAAGAAACAAAAAAAACAATACCCTAAACACAAAGAATCTACTCCAACATCAAAAACCAACCCAATCCAATCCAACAAACATATAATATCCAGCGTTCATTACCACAAAAGCCAATTCCGACATAGACTCTAGAACCTCAACCCACAGAGCGAAGAACGATAAAGGAAGGACGATATACCCAAGACCTCGCTCTTTCAAATGCTCTATTAGATGGCTCGCCGTTCCGAACGATGTTGATCATTGGTTAATGTATACGGGATTAACGACTCGAACATGCGATAATGTATGATGAGATTTCGCAATCCAGTATCGAGTGAAAGAAAGCAAGCAGATAAAAAAGCCAGCCAGCCATAAAAACATTAAACGTTAAACATTCCACACCAAAATATTATGATTTTTTTTCTTTCTTTGTTATTGGAGGGGAAGGGTTCAATTGGAAGGACTGCGATTAAAGTATTAACTTGTGATGAATATGTATAATTACTATTTGCGTTCCCGTTTCTGTATCTTCCTTCCTTCCTTTCGTTCTTCCCCTCTGCCCATCTGTCTATCTGCCTGTCATCCTTCCTCTTGCTCTGTAGGGTTTTTCTTCAATTTCTATCGAGGTCAATTCAATCCAATTCATCCTCAACCTATCAATTAACCTTAAACTTGTGTCACGGGTAATATTCTCAATCTATCCAAACTAATGATTCACCTCCCGTCACCCACCTCCCACCGCCCACCTCCATCACCACTTCCATTCTACTCCTCACACGTACAATCCCCTCATAGAATCCCAAACTCTCTCTCCCATTCTCTCCTACTTCTCTCCTCCTCTTCCCTCCTAGCCCTCTCCCCCTTTTCAAGCGTCTCCAACTCGGGCAAGATCAAATTTTTCAACAAGGTTTCCGTTTCCGAAGGAGAAGGGGAAGGGAGCGGCTGTGTGAGGTAGGAAGCTTGAGTTGAGAGGTGACCTTCTCTTCTATCTCGATTCTCTTGTGAATCGAATGCGTGGTCAAATTGTTGTTGATGATGATGCTGATGCTGATATCTTGGAGGATTCGACAATGAATTCGAGCGCGTCAAGGAGAGTGAATTGGGGAAAGCTGGAAGTTCGGCGGCGAAGAACGGGGGAGATTGATGGCTTGAGGCGGGTCCTTGTGGGGCGGTTGTGAAGGTGAACGAGTGCTTGGGGTTAGAGTCTGGGGATACGGCGGAGATAGTGGCATGGTGGTGCTGGTGTTGACTGTATGGTGATGATGGCCCGAAGGCAGGCGGAAGAACAGGGTGGTTTATTATAGGCACGTTATGAATGCTGCGAGCTGACGTCATAGGAACGTTATGGATGCTGCGAGCGGAGTCATCGAAGGAGTGGAAGGATGATCCTGTACTCATTCTCTGCAAAGTGGGTGTGGATAGTGATTGTTCGAATTGGGCGAATTGGGAGTAAGGATTATTTGGATTGTAGTTGGAATTGAATTGAGAGTGCGAGTTGAGAGGAGAGGGTGCCCTGCCCGGGGGAGTAGGAACGGTGGGGGTGGAAAATGGGCGTTCACGATCTTCGGGGAGTGGTTGAAATTGACTGTAGATGTTCTGATTGCTGGCAGAGGGTTGACTGTGAGGCGATTCCCCGCGTGCCAGTGAGAAGTCTAATGAAGTGCGTGGGTTGCGTGAATAGTCCAATGAAGTTCGAGGTTGAAGCACGGTACTGAAAGAATTTTCCGATCGAGACCATGCGTTGTTAGGGCTGGATGGGAATGTGCTGGGATTGAGACTTGAACGAGGAATAGCCGTGGGCAGAGAAGACATGGAGGGCGTCACATCTCGATTGGCAAACTTAAATCCTTGCCAAGTATGAGGATCGATTTCATGAGGTAGGATGCCAACCTCTTGCTTGTCCTTTTCTTCTGGCGATAAATCAAGAGGCGGGGTGGGGACAAGATCCAATTGAACATCTGGAACTTTCCCTTTGTCTTTCTGTGAGTATGATGAAGCTTGCAAATGTCCTCGGGGTAGTTCCTCTCGTTGATTGCTGGGAGGTTTCCTTTCCATCCACCAGAGGCCTCTATCACTCTTTTGCTTCTGAAGAGGTGAGCTTAACTTGTTTCCTTCTTTGCTCTGTTCTTCAACGTTTGCTGCATCCTGTGACTTCGAGTTCATTTCTTTTGTCTCTTTGGGCAGTGTATCCTCGGTTTTTGGGACCGATTGTTGCCTGCGATGACCCTTTTCCACTTTTTCCTTCACGGGGGAATCATCATGTCTTGATGGTGGCTGTTGACCTGTACTCTCGTTCATCCTCGATTTCTCATATCTCTGGCCTTTTGCGCTTTTGTGGCTTTTGTGACTCTTGTGAGAGTCTGTTCTTTTGAGTCCTTCAAACTCTGGGGCTATCAATTTTCTGATTGCCTCATCGACTGCCGTTAATGCCTTTTCGCCATCCACCAACAAGTCCTTACCATCATGCTTTTGTTCCGATGGAATATGAGCGTTATGGTCCACATCTCGACCGGGAGATATTTTTGCGGCATCCTTATCATCGCCATCTCGCTTGGGCTTTTCCTTTTCCTCATCTTTGCGCTTCCTTTCCTTCTGCCCCTTTCTCAATTTTCTTAGAGCTTCCACTTCCTCCTCTTCCTCCTCTTTTTTCTTCAATGCCTCGGCTTCTTTCTTAATTGCATCTTCAACCGCTTCGAATGCTTTCTTTGTGCTGCTTTTGCCTTTGCCATGCTTTACAGACTCCGCTCTCCCCACACTCTTTTCATCGCTATCCCAAGGAACTCTAGCAGTGCCAGAACCATCCGAATTCTTCCTCGCCATCTCTGGCTCCTTCTTCAACTCTTCCATTTCGGGTATGATGAGTTTTTTGATAGCCTCTTCTACTGCAGCCAATGCCTTTTTATCCCCAAACTTTTCGTCCCTGCGTTTTGAATGTGGACTTCCAATTAAGCTTAATTTTCCAGGAGTTTTGGACTCCCAATCACCATCCCTTTCCGTTATATGCGAAAGTCTATTAGGAATATGATGTTCTGCTGGCCTCTCCTGTCGTCTTGTGGTTTCATGTGTCTCTGACTCGTCCTGTGACTTCTCGTATGCTTTGAGTGCTTGTAATGTCAAAGGACCGACATCTGTCCTTGTCGTAAGATCGAGACTTTTACGGGGTGGAGTGACTTGTCCAGGTAAAACGCGATCAACCACTTCTTGTGGAATGCCTTTCTCTAAGACTTGTAAGGTGAAGGGATCCACATCTTTGACTTTCGTAGGTTCGGGGCTGATAGGCTCTAATGCAGCTTCTGGATTGGGCCTTGGCAGCGCATGTTCAGCCAATTTTCGCTGCATCCCACGTCTTTCCCAGTCAAGCAGAGCGGTGGGCTCTGAATTCTTCCCTTTTGTGGGTTCTTTCTTACTTTCAGATCTATAAGACTTGGGCTCAAGAGTGATTTGATCCGGGTCGAGAACCTTCTCAGGCAATTTGTAGTCCATATCTCTGTCGTCTTGAGGAGTGCCGTCACCTTCTATGGTACTTTGTCGTGGAAGATTCCAAGGTGCATCATCTCCGGCATCCAGAAATTCTTGAAGAAAATCCACCGACCCTCGATCTCCTCTCCCAAATCCGTCTTCGTCATCGTTTACGCCACTCAAGGCACTTTCATACTCTTCATGGGTTGACTCATCCATGCTCTCTGGCGGCGATAACACTCCGCTAGCGATAGACTTGAATGAGGCAATGCTTCTCTCATCCATGAATTTTTGGTGAGATGCATTGGACTTTAGTTTGGTCAAGTCGGTTGGCGGTTGAGGCATGGCAACTTCAAGAGTCTTGCCACTGGTTTTATGATGGATGGGCGATAATTGTTCAATGGGGTGGTTGGAATGAGATTCGTGAGGGTAGTTCATCAAATGTTCAGGCCCTGTTATGTGAATACCCTCAGGCTGGAGATACTGTCGCTCGTGTAGGGGGTCGGGTGCCCTCGCTCTCGAACCATCTGTTATTTTGGGTACTTGGGCTGTCTCGAATTTGACGCCACCTACCCAAGCTGCCACATCCCCAACACGTCCTCTTTCATTTTTCAAGATCGAGTCTTCGGCATCGTCCATTGGTATGACTTGAATTCCGCCGATAGTGATTGGTTGGCCTTCCCTAAGCAATCGTGTCCTCTCTCTTTCCTCATGCTCATACCGGCCCAACTCTTCCCATGCTCTTCTTGCTTCCTCCTTTATGACTTGACTTTCCTTCTTCACTTCTCTCATATCTCTTTCCATAATCTCCCTATACGTACTTCTCTCTTGCAAGAATTCAAGTTCTTTCTTCTGAGTCTCATCATGCGCATCTTGAACTTTTGCTTCAAGGCGCACTTTCTCCTTCTGAAAATGGGCCTCCCAATCCTTCATCGTTTGCTGTTTTTGTTTATGGAGGGCTTGCTCAATTTGTTGAATGAGGGGTAGCGGGGGTGGGATCTGAAGGGTGTCGGAATCCGGTCTTCCTCGGAACTCCTTTGGCTGCGGTTTAGGAACTTCCACGCCCAACTTTTCAGATATTTGAGATAGAAGGTTTCGAGATTCCACGAATGCCACGAAAGATACTGCTAAATTTTCAGGAAGCATGTCCCAAATTAGCACGGGTAGAGAGAGAAGGATGATGGTAGAATGGCTCGCAAAGACGCCTTCCACGAGAGCAAATTGTGCCAATGCAGGAAATTGCCGAATCCATTTGTGCCATGCATCCACGTCTACCAATTGATTCTCTTCTAATGAAATAGATATGAGCACGTGTGGTACAGCCAACTTTCCTTCCGGCGTTAATCCATGCAAATTTTCTGGGGAGTAAATGTCTGTGGCTTCACCCCTCCCGGAAGACAATGTTCCAGCCCAACTATTGCCTGGCGTCGTACGTCGACATATTTCAATACTCAGAGATTTGGGATCTTCGGATGCGAGTATGTAAATGGGGGTCTGTTTATTTTCCTGCTTGTGTTGATCACCATGATGACCTTTCTGTAGCTTGTCGTGTTTGAGGACAGAGATAATCTCGCTGTGAAGCATGGCGGCTGAAAACGAGCTTCGGTTCATCCAATGATTCAAGACGTGAAGGAGAGCACTCGTAAAGGAATGGCGACCTGGACCCGGTGCCCAGGTTTCTAAATCACTGGCAGCAATCGTTTCGATGACACCAGGACCAGCTGATGGTGCTGCGCCTGCAGCAGAACAACAATCCAAAAGGTAGAGCACATCTGACTTTGACTCTTCAAAAACACTTTGAATGGCGGACCAGCGCACAGATGCATAGGAAATATCTTGATTGCAAGACCAGGTAGCTTGGCGAGAATTGTTAATGACCGCGTGACCTCCATAGTAGATGATGATGAGGTTATCTTCGGTTCCGTATCTTTCTATATAGTTGACGGCCTATTCCATGTCAGATTGGGATCTGGTGGTATAATACGGTATGGGACTTGCCTGCAACATCAGTTTGTTATGTGAATGCGTTGACGGTATGGACCAAGTATCGGTGGTGAAGCCATAACATATCTCGAACATAGAACGCAAAGCATTGAAATCTGGTTGGTCATGCACATCGTTCTCCTCCCATTTTATCAAAACCACTAAAACTTCTGCATAACGTGACCGGCCACGATTGGGGAAAGCCCTCGCAGCAGCCTCGATTGGATCTTAGCATTTTGCATGGATAGATAAGATATGAAAACGTGTTGGTATGGCAGCACCAGAGTGACGGCCATGAAAGAAAAGGACCGGCGTCATACAAACAGAAAGAAACATGAGTGGTCCGTGATATGGGCTTAGATAAACGTATTTACAGTACCTCTTCGACCCTCACGGCAAACGTCTCGAGCTCTTTCATGTGATACCTTGCGCGAGAGATGTCATGCGTGTTTGTGGAGATGGATGATGGCGGTGAGCTGATAGTATGGTATTGAACCTTTTGTTCAAGTCAGCATGTATAAACCTCGGGTCATGACATCGAGTGAAGGCTCCCTCACCTCGTCACTCAGTAACTCTGGAGTATTTGGTGTAGTATGTGTATCCTGAGCCGAGTCGGACATTTGGTCCATGATGTTCGAGGACGCGCGATTGAGGTGCATCACGCACCCCTGTGAAGAGATATACTGCACTCGTAACCTACAAAGTACTTTCACCTGGTGGTTCTGGGGGGAAAGATAAAGTAGTAGTGGGTGGATTACTCGAGCATCAAAGACCGGATGAAAATTGAAGTCTAAACTGCCTTCCTTATCAGTTGCAGGTAAAAGATTTCCGGAGATTTCATGCCGTGAAAGGCGGAATAATGCGAAAGAATGCGAAATAATGTGGTGGAAAAGAATGAACTTGAATAATGATAGGTTGGATGAATAAGTTTATAGAAAGCTAAAGCTAAAGGAAGGCAAACAGACAATCGCATACAACACATGCAGAAAAGTCAGACCCTGTCGGTTGTTGACATGTTCAACAGGGGTTGCTTATTCACAATTGAGCCAAACAAACAACCCACGAAGCGATGAGTGTTGGAACTTGGAACAGCTGAACAAGTCTCGAGGGGGGGGAGATGGGGAGAGGGGGAGACGGGGCGTAAGGAGAGGGATACGGATGAGTTCATGCGTGAACACCAGAGCCAGAGTGCAGACAACTATCCAAACTATCCATACTGCTAGTCGTAGCATATGTATGGCATATAACCGCCTCGCTCTCTCGTGACATCTGATTGTTGTACCAGATGAAGATAAAGCGCAGTGGGTTGGAGGTGACTGGATGTGATTGGAGGTGAGTGGAGGTGAGTGGAGGTGAGTGGAAGTGAGTGGATGTGAGTGGGCGATGATTGATGAGAGGTGCTTGATGAATCTTCATAAGTGGATAGCTAGTGCACGTCAGGACTGAGTAGTACCTAGGACTGGTGGGCCAAGGTGCGAGGGGTTGAAGGAAGGGCCAGAATGTGGTCTTTACCCCTTCATTTGGGTTCCATCGGGCATATTAATCTGGTGGCTTGACTCGAACGTTCTCACCGTTCGCTCTCCCACGCAATACAGAGTAATACCAAGGCGGTGAGCTGAACTGAACTGAACTGAGCTGTGCGTGTGTTATTTATATACTCGGCTAAATGATAAGAGATGCACCACCAAAAACGCGAATAACTTCAAAATAGTATTAAATGTCTAAAACTCCCTTTTTTAACTTCATTACAATTCCATCAAATATGATTTAAAACTATTAATATTAATACCGATTTGATGGCAAAGTTTTAAAGAATAAATTATACTATTTATTTTAATTTAAAATTACTTTGTTAATATAGAAAAACGTTCCGGAATAAACCAATTTTTAAAAGATTAATATTACAATAACAACCCTATTGTTATATAATAAATCACGAAATTTTTTTTTTATAAATTCGTAGATTTGATTGAAAAAAAGGATTATTATTATATATTTAGTTTATAATTGGTTGATTAAAGTATTAAAAGTGGAATTAAATGAAATGGAATAAAAAATACAAAGCGAAATATTACAAAAATAGCAACAATAATGTTAATATATATCTTCAAATTAAACAACAACAAATAAATCAATTGATCTCTAATTTGTTTTAATTATAAAAGCAATTATCTTTATCAAACTTTATCACTTTTTCAAAGCATTTCCTTATATATTTGATTCATTTATTAATTTTTAAAACTAATATATTTTGTTATTCCTTTTGTTACGCTTTTGCAATCTTTTTTTTCGTAATTAGAACATACTTTCTTTTTTTAATTTAAGCTCTAATATAATCCTAAATGTACTTTATTAGGTTTAGATCGAGAGATTGAAATGGCTATAAAACTTGAATGATTTTATATAAATTTAAATAACGTTGAATATGCTTCGATTTGTATAATAGCGCATTGTCCATAATTAATTGAATTTGAAAAGGATGAATTCGAGTACTTTGTTGTTGATCCTCTTTCTCTTATAGTTTATCCATTCAAAATTTCAAAAAAGGTTCGATATAACCTTTGCATATACGGAACCAATCTATTCTACCCTTCGATCGATTCTTTCGCTTAATTCAATGCTTTTTTAAATAATTTTCGAAAATGGTAGATTTTCTACAATATGCCTCAACGCAAATACATTATAAAAAAGTAGATTAATAAAAGAATTGAAGAAAAAGAATCAAAATTGAAATAATTACAAACGTTTTTCTTTTTTTCAATTTCGTCGAATTTTTGCCATAACTTCTTTTCTTATTCTTAACAATATCGATCCAATATTATTTTTGCTTTTAATAGTTCTTATAAAGTCTTTTTTAAAAAGATTTTAAACGATTCTAAAAGCTTTTCGAATTTAATAGTTTTTGTAAATTTGCTTTTTTGATAGAACTATTTTGTTATAGATTGTATTACATCAAAATGATAATATTTGTTTATAGAATGCCATATTATAATATAACTATATTCAGACTGTTACGCTTCCGCTGCCCGGTTGGCATGGCAGACGTTCCAGTGCACGTGTACAACGTCACGGCTTACGTGCTCGATTAGCAAATATGTACTATGTACGTATCCTGCCTATACAGTTTATATATATATAACAATCTCTTTTTTATAGTATAATCAAATAATAGTAAATTCTAAAAACTCTATTAACCTTATTCTAAACAGCTTTTTTACAGTATAAATATTACATTATTTATTATTTAAATATCAAATCGTTTTAGTTATCTAATGATTGTTTAAAAGAATACCTTCTTCGATAATACTTTTTTAAAAACGTTTTCAAACAATAAAATTGTCTATCTATAAAAAGAAAATCAATACTAAACCTAGTTTAATAGCGATATACTCCTCATTACTTTCGAAAATTTTTTTATTTTTCTTTTCTTTTTAATATATTTTGTTTTCTTTTTAGCAAATCCAATACTAATACTGTTATATCTTCTAGCTAGGATACTGCGTTAACAAACTTTATATCTGTATCATCAACTTTTTGTTTTACTTTTGATTTTGCTTTTAATATAATTATTCAAAATCAAAATTGAGGAAAAGATAAAGAAACAAAATAAAAAGCAATACTTCTTTTACAATTTGCTTTTATTCTAAAGAATACTTTTTGCGATTTTATTTTGTGTATCCTCAATTCTTAGGACTACAAAAACAAATATATTATACAAAAAGTTCTTTTTATTCAAACCATAGAAATTGAATAGCTATATAATAAGGTCGTATATAGCATTACTTTTATTACTTTTTCTTTCAACCCTTTCCTCCTTGAAACAATTTTTTTTTTATTAAAACTAATTAACACTTTATTGCAAAAAAATAACGTTAATCTCGCAAAAGTTGTAAAAAAACTTCAAAAAGATTACAAATCGATAACCCTGACAACCCCGCTTCTAGCTCTTTGCCTTTCGAATCTGGTAATAATTGTTACGCTAAAGATGGTTAATCCTTTATCCGTAAATACAATTCTTCAAACCCTTTATGTTCCCTTTATTTTATTTATTTGTATCACTTTAAAGTAATTAATTTTACCAAAAAACTAAGCGATAATGTGGAATCCCAAGCAAGTTTGTAAAGTATATTTGTTTTTGAACGCTTCGATTTATATACCAATATTTTCAATTCAAAAACGGCTTGATATATCTATATTATGAACTAGATAGAGTTGAAAGCTTAAAAGCATTTCTATACATTGTATACGTAAGTTTCTCGTTTTATTGATGCAGAATTAGTATATTAGCTAACCGTAATTTATAACAATTTTATAGAAGTTGAGTATACTTATATTTAATACAATTATTAAAAAATGCTTAACAATCCTTTCATTCGATATAACCATTTCTTGGAATGGTATAGAACCTTTAAACTTTTGGCAATCCAAGCCAAAATCACCAACGATATTTAATTGTTCAAAGATTTTGAAAACAAAATTTTCGATCATTTAGTTCGAATTGTAGCTTTTCATAAAAATAATTGTTTCACTATAGAAAAACTAACCGATAAGTTAATTAAAGTTGATAAAAACAAGGTTTTTATATAAGAAAAAAATAAATATTATATTCTTCGAAAGTTTGTTCCTACTAAAAAGCCATCCACTACAACGTTGGCTTACCTTTTTCAAACGAATTAAAACATTAACTATTCTAGCATTGATATAATTCAACATACTCAACCTAAACCATTCTACTCGCTACATAACACTCTAACAAAATATATTAGAATTTTTAAAAATCCGATCCTTAAAGTTTTTACCCAAAACATTGCTTTTTCTCTTATTCCCAAAGCTCGCTTTTAAACGTTGTAAATAAACTTCTATAAGATAAAGACAGATATTCTTATTGATTCCGCTATTACTATCAACAACAAATTCATTAAAAACTTTTACAATATTAAAGATTATCTCGATTTTTAAATATATATTGAAAACGTTAAATCAATACGTTAAACAAAAAACACCCGTTTAAAAACAAACGTTTAAATAAAAACTTTTTTCTAAATGCTATCAAAAATATACGATTTTTTGATTTAACCAAACTAATGAAAAGTTAAACTATAACCTTACTTTATATCCTTTCCAAAAACGGATATTTCTTTAAATCGAATACTTTCTTTAACTTTAAAGCAAACGAATACGCTTTTATTAACATTATGCTTTTTATTCTTTTATTTTCATTGTTTAAACTACGTTATTATTTATTTGAAACTTTTATTAGCGTTAAAAGTTACAACGACGCGTAGGGTTGCGTTATCACTCATTATACTTTTTTTAATCTTTTAATTAATAGTTAAAAGTAATCATTCGTTTTATTTCTTATTACAAACTTAGGTTTTTATAGTATTATACTAAATAAATTATAGCTTTCAAAATTGCAAGCGAAATTCGATTGCTTTAATCGACGCTTCGAATGGCCTTTAGAACAACTATTTATATATTCTTTAAGTTAAAACCTGTTGCTTTCGAAAAGTAATTTGAAGCAAAAGAAAATCAATCAATTTGTATAACAAAACATTGATTGAAAAGATAATAAGTTTGATATTTATTAACAACAACGAAACGCTTAGTTTAAATCTATCACTATATCTATAATACAACCCTTCAACTTTATATTTGCAAAGAAACTTAACCCTCCTTTCCCTTTTTTTTTTCAATAAACATTCGAAAAAGCTTTTCAACAATTGTTCAAAAAAGCTTACATTGCAAAGCTATAGAAACTCTACAAATCGTTGCTTTACTTTTTATTTAATACTATCGATATTTATGCTTTTACACCCGTACAATTCGAACTCTTGTACAAAAGATATAAGTATAACAAGCTTTTCGTTATTATTTTCAATAATATTGAAGTTGTTACGCAAGAATATTGATAAGAACAGAACCAAAAGAACCAGTTTCTAATCGTTATAAACGTTTACCAATATACTGGATCTCAATTATATTTGAATAATGCTTTTGCTATTGTTAACAAAAAACCTTCAATTCTTTTGGTATACAAAGCCTTTTAAAAGGTTTTTTCCAAGATCGATTCGAATGTATTACTACTTTACTATCCATACGATTACAAAATTATATTGGAAGATGAAAAGGAAAAAGCTTTGAGATACAATTCATTTTACAAAATATCGTTGAAACAATTAAAAGTTGTTAAAGAATATTTAATTGACAATTTAGCTAAAGGATTTATAAAGTTTAATCAAACTTTTTACGCAATACTCGTTTTGTTTGTTCGAAAAGTTAATAATGCATTTCGATTTTGTATCGATTTTTGTTTATTAAACTTTCTCATCCGTAAAGATCGATATTCTTTTCTTTTGATCAACGAAATATTTGTATACTTCGCCAATACGAAGATTTATACAAAGCTTAATATCTATCAAGTTTTCTATTGGATTAAAATAGATTTTGCTTTTAAGGAATACACTATATTCTATATACGTTACAGTTTTTACAAATACAAAATTGTACTATTTGGCCTTATAAACGGTTTAACAATTTACCAAAAGTATATAAACGATATACTCTTCAATTATTTAAATGTGTTTTGCATTGTTTATTTTAACAATATTTTGATTTACTTTAAAAACAAGAAAAATCATTAAGTTCAAGTTAAACTAATCCTGGCTTAATTCGAAATTGCTGGTTTTCAGGTTAACTTTAAGAAATATGAATTCAACATTAAATGTACCAAATATCTCGGATTTATCATTTTTATCGAAAATGTTGAAGTTAATCTAAAGAAGATAGAAATAATTGAAAATTGGATGTATTTTATAATCATCAAAAAAATCCAATTATTTTTTGATTTTTGCAATTTCTATCGTTGTTTTATCAAAAACTACGGTATTATAATCAAATCTCTAATAAAGCTTATTAAAGTCAATACCCTGTTCCATTTCGATGATTTATATTATAATGCATTCAACATTTTGAAACAAAAGCTTATTTTCGCTTTTCTGCTCCAGCACTACAATTACAACCTTTCTTGTATACTTGAAATCAACGTTTTGAATGGAATAATCGTCAATATACTTTTTCAAAAGCATAATAACGATTAGTTACTTGTAGTATACTTCTTCAAAACTATAGTTCCTATTGAATTGAACTACAAAGTTTATAATAAAAAGATGTTGTTGATAATACACTTTTTTGGCCATTGGAAATTAAAACTAATTAGTTTTCCTTATCAAATTCAAATTTATATAAATTACAAAGCTTTGGAATACTTTATAATTATCAAAGCTTTGAATATTCAATAAGCTCAATAAGTTAAATTACTAATTGATTACAACTTTGTTATTATATATCGTTCCAACAAAAACAATCCCTTCGTTAATGCTTTTATATATCGCATCGATAAACTCAATATATAAAATCAAACAAAAAAGAAAAATTGTTTTCAACAACTTATAAAGAACAATCAAATCAATACAAAGATTATACAAAACAATCTAAAAAAAAAGATCAACAATAACACATTGTTTACTATAAATCTAGCTTTTATTGCTCTTCATTTTAATATCGTTAATTATATTTTTAACGCTAATCGCTTTCTTGATAATCTATAAACTTTACAAATCGAAGTATTTAAAAGCTATAAACATTTTACTTTTTAGAACAATCTATTACTATTCAATAATCGCTTAATAATACCCAATTCGAAAAACCTTTATACATTCTTTATTCGAAAAGCCTATGATTCAATTTCTATAGTATATCCTGGAATTAAAAAGATTTACTTTTTGCTATCAAAACAATATTATTGGCCCAATATACCTATAACAATTGCCCAATATATATGCAATTGTTACATTTGCAAACATAGTTTCGTATTGCGAAATTATACTTCCAATTTGCTATACTCGCTCCCCGTTCTTAAACAAGTATAACAAAATATTACTATAGATTATTGCAATTTCAATAAAAACAAATACAATTATAACAACGTTTTCGTAATTATCGATTAATTAACAAAACAGGCCATTTTCATTTCTTGTTACAAAGAAGTTGATTTACAAAAGCAAGCCAAACTCTATCTATATTACATCTATCGATATTATAGAGCATCTAGATTGATTGTATCGAATAAAAATCCTCAATTTATTTTAAAGTTCTAGCAAGAATTCAATTGATTATTAAATATTGATATTAAGCTTTTCATTGTTTACTACTTTTAAACAAATGATTAAACAAAGATCTATAATCAATATTTGCAATAACGTTTACATCTATTTGTTAATTATTATCAAAATAATTGATCGGAATTCTTACTTATAATAGATTATGCTTAGTTTACTTTTCTATACAAATCTTTCGAAGGTTTATCGCTTTTCGAAGCTTTTTACAATTACCCTCTATATAATAATTGGGATTAGAATATCAAAAACAACTTTTTAACAAAAAACGTAAATATTTAAAATGCTTGCAAATTTGTTGAATACAATTAAACAATCATTATCTATATCAAAGAAAATATTCTTTGAGTTTAAAAGAAAATGATTTAGTTTACTAACTCGCATTGTTGTATTATAAACTTCGATATCGAAGATTATATATAGTTGAATATAAAGGATTACTTTATTCAACAACTCTTTAAAAAGCTTAATTACTTTATTTAAAGTTGATTCAAGATTATAAATTAAGTAAATAGTTTTTTCCGCTTTAAACTTTCCGTTATTATAAAGATACACTCAATATTTCCGTTTAACAAGCTTTGGAAAGTTTATAACGATCTTTTCCCTAGTTAAGTTTAAAAATTTTCGTTGTTTATCAATATCATTGATAATTTTGAATAGGAAATAAAGAAAGTTTTTGTTGTTAAAAAGATCCGCAACTTTCTATAATACTGTATCTTCTAGTTTAACGTTAATATTAATCTTATCTAATACCCCGTTTTTGATTTGAAAATTGCCTTTTACAAGTTATATAACTTTTATTAAGCAAACTTTATATTGTTTAATCTTTTTACTCTATTGCTTGAATGGATTAAGCTTTACAAAAGTAAAGAAGATAATTACGATTACATTGATAATAATAAGCCTATATTCGCCGTCGATCGAATATATTTCTTCCAAACCATTTTGTAGTCACGATTACTCGAAGAAATCCTTGTATTATATCAAATTATCGTTACTATTATTAATATTAATTAAAATAATGCGATCCTCGATATAGTATAAAAAAAAAAGGAATCTTTGAAATAAATACAAAATGGTCAACCCCTACTACTTTACTCAACTAAAGAATAAACAAAGTTATTAAAAAAGAAAAAAGAAATATCATCTATTTAAAACGAAATATCGTTTAAAATATCTTGGTCTTTAATTATAACTCTAAAGCAACCTTTTTCAACGTTTATTTACACTCTTCTTCCTATCCAAACCTTTTGCATACCCGATATCTTTCCAACTTCTTTTTGTGAATCTTTTCTATACACTCCCTTTTCTTCTCCGCTAAAATTCTTTTTAATATTTTCTTTAAGAATTTATATTTAAGCTTTGCTTACAAAGCTATTTACTCTTTTATCAACAATATTGCAAAGAATAATCAAAGAAAAAAATAACTTATTTTTACCCTTTATTTATAGATTAATAACGTTTTGTAATATCTTAGAAAATTGTTTAACAATTGATTCTTTAAAACCTTTTTATACCTTTATTTTTGATTATAATAAAGAAAACAAAGCTTTTCTTTTTGTTTCAATATAATATAACATTTTCTTTCCGAGTTTCCTATAAAGCAATTCTGTATATATAGTATATACATACCCTCGAAATCCTTAAAATAATTGTTAATAATAAACAATAGTTTCGCCAACGATTTTAATAACAATTTGATCAACCCTTTATACAATTTACAATATATCATCCTAAATACATTATTATTGTTATCCTTCGATTAATTTGGAATCTTTGCAATAAGCTTTTTGCTACTACTATTGATCCAGGCCGGCATTATAAATACCCGATCCTATTACTATTACTATTACTGTTTCGCCGTTAATATTTGATTCTACTATTGCTATTGTTAATGTTTCAATGTAACCTTTTATCGTAAAGAACCCTCATTAATAAAATCTTGCATTAGCGATTTAAATGTTTGAATACATATTATTATTGTATCAAATTAGTATTACTATTTGCTGTTCAAAAAGAAAAGAAAACTAACCCGCAAAATCAATTAAAAAGCTTTATTTATTAAAATTATTATTGCTCTCCGTTATTTAATCTTTTTCATCATCTTTATGATCTTACTTTAAAGAAAAAAAAGAAGAAAAAAAAACCTTGATTATAACAAACGCTTTTAACTTTGATTATTTCACTATTAACATTGTTTATATGTTTGTTATATTTTTATATTGTTTTTGCTTTTTGATAAAACTTTTATTTAACAATCTTTTCGCTATATTTAGTGTAAAGTTGTTCGATTTATTGGTATAGAAAGATATACTTAAAAAAGCAATGAATTTGATAAAGAAATTGAAATGATTTGGATATAGATTTAGATTTACAATAAAAAGAAGTTTTTGTTATATACCTTTTTAATACAAATATTACTTTATTGTTTCAAAATGCTAAATAAGTATTTATTTTGTTGCAAAATGCTTATATATACGTTATTGTTTAGAAATAAGCAAATATAACTATATATTTTGTAATAATAATCGTAAAGTTTATAATAAACGCTTTTACTCAATTTAATTGACTGGCAAATATCGCATAAAGTATAATACAGAATTATTAACGAATAATTGTTTAAGGACAAACTTTACTAAAAAGGGAGGTAATATTACGCTTTCGTTGTTCGGTTGATATAATAGATGTTCCGGTATATATATACAACGTTACAACTCACATACTTAATTAGCGAATATATACTATACATATATCTTGCCTATGCGGTTTATATATATATAACAATCTTTCCTTTGTAATATAATCAGATAGTAGTAAATTCTAAGAACTTTATTAACCCTATTCTAAACAGCTCTTTTACGACATAAGCGTTATACAGATCTTATATTAGCTTGATCAATAAAGATATAAGTTTCTAAATCGAATTGGAAAAGGTAATTAATAAGATTGATGCGTATTATACGGATTTTTAACGTGATTTAAAGTTTTTTAACATTTTTTCCGTAATAGAGATTATAATCGTATATTATTTGAATAAAAGTATTAATAGATATAAGCAACCCGAGTTGCTTTATTTGTTGAATAATAATTTTGATTCTAATATCTTTGTTTTGTTTAACTAATTATGCGATTTGATGTTTTTGATTTTCGTTTAACTTATATAACTTGTCTCTTTTCGAAAAAGTGTATTAAATATTTTCAAAATTTAATAAAGGTTTTTTTCGATACTTTGCTTTTTTCTTTACTTTTTGTATAATTCTAGAGATTGTAAACTTTGTTAAACTTAACTTATCCGCGATGTTATAATGTAATATATTAAAGTTATAAACTACAATAATGGTATAGCGTTGTTTAAAAGTGTATTCGTTTCTTGCAGTTTTTTTTTGGATAAGCGTTTTGTCTTTCGATTAGTGATACTTATAAGCCATTTTGGAAAATATAGAATCAAATGGTTGTTAAATTATTATATTATAAATATGTGTTGTTTTTATTAAAATCACGCGTTTTGAGGTTATTGATGATTTTGGTGGTGCATCGCTTATTATTTAGCCGAGTATATACGCTCGAGTATACCTAGGTGCGAAGGATGTGTGAAGGACGCATGGAGTTTGATCTATAGACTGTGATCTAGAAGCTTCAAAGATCTTTCCTCTCCTCATCGTTCGTACGAAAAAGAACTGTACTGGATTAGAGCTAATCCAGTAGAGTGGACCCGTGGAAAGAGAGGACCACTTGATAAAAGGCACAGTACAGTACTCTATATAAAGATGTAACGATATAAAGATATAAAGATATAAAGATATAAAGATATAAAGATATAAAGATATAAAGATATAAAGATATAAAGATATAAAGATATAAAGATATAAAGATATAAAGATATAAAGATATAAATCAATATACAATACATACTTCATGCATCATGGATTGACTGAGCGGGTGGCTACACGACAACCATATAAGAAGAATACTCCATGCTATTAATCAGTTTCCTGTCGGTATAAGAGGAGATCATAATAATGAATCCTCAATATTGTCATGGTTGTGCAAGCTCGACCATCACCATCTTCTATATAATGGTATTATTGATGTATTTATTATAGAGCAAATTTATACTGGATACGGAAATATACGCAAAGGTTGGATTAATTCCCCAGCCATCTTCAAATTTCATTTTATTTTCGTTTTCTGGTCTGCTACTGGTACTGCTGGGAGCAGGATTCTCTTTTTCTTTCTTTTCTTTGGCTTGAGACTAGGAACGGTGCGAATCTGCAAGTCTGCGAGGCTAAGTACTGTTAGTCAGTACAGTAAGTAGGTAAGGAGGAGTGAGTATCCCCCTTCTCCTTCTCGCTGGTCCTTCGTATTAGACCCAAGTCCATACCCCAAATCAATATTCTCGAAATTATGAGATGAAGGACGATAAGAGGTGCAAGAGGTGCCCGTCGTATATATACTCGTATATCCTCCTTGATTCATGGCTGATCATGTGGATTGATTGATCTGTCCATCCATCCTTTCATCCTTCCTTCCTTCCTTCTTCCCATCCACCCGCTCATTCACTGACGGGATGGTTGGGTGAAGACCAGCCAGTCATGAAGATGATATCCTTATTCAATTGCACCACTTCATACCAATACAAGTAATCATATCGTAGCCAAGATGAATGCTACATATCACATGACTTGACAGAGAGAAAGAATCCACGGTTATGACAGACCGAGCCTTCGTATGTTGTTACCCAACTGCCAACGTATGAACCTTCCCCTCTCCATCGTTGGTGATTGGTCCACTTCCTACTTGCGACCTTCCATTCCGAACACCCACACCCACACCCACACTCACACTCACACTCACACTCACACTCACACCCACACCCACACCCACACCCATACACGACACCCACCTCAACCATGCGATCCCGATATAGCTCGTAAAGTCTTTGGTGCCTTGGGAAGTTACGCACTCATTTTATCCTCCTTCAGTGCTTCTGGCATTCGATCATCTCGATCACCTCCACTTGCTTGCTTCCTTTGGCCCTTACTCTTGCGTGGTTTGATGTCATAGCAACCATCAACAACCTTTGAGGATCCATTTTAGAGTAGAGACAACTACTACAGTATTCCTTCGGGATTTCCATTGCAGCCTTAGTGCTCACCGCCGTTCATTCGCCCAATTCGTTGCATTTCGCCCTTGCTCCACATGCGCCGCCAACAAATCAAGTTTTAAGCGCCTGCTAGATCAGAATAATTAAGCTCTGGTTAGCAATGCCTCATAAGGACCGCGATAACGTTCCTGAGGTCAACAAGAGTGAACAGACCTCTCCGGTAAAACGTCACAGATCTTCCAAAAGTGAAAGGGATTCAAATAGAAAGCACAAATCCAGATCCGACGCCACAGATCTTGAAACTGGAGAGTCTGTCAAATCATCGTCTTCTCATCGTCGGAAGAAGGATAAAAGAGGCGACGGGAAAGAAGAAGAGATGTCAGAGGTCACTACTACTACAATGGCGGATGTTGTCCCTGAACTCTCGAGGATGTCATCTGCCGCAGGTACCTCATCCTACCCAAGTTTTAATAAAAACTACAGCAAAGAGGCTGTAAATAGCTACGTTTCGGAGAGGCCGTCAAAGGCAAAGACTGCACCTCACACGCCAGAAGCGACAGACATCGACTCCGAGAAGCATAAACCGAAGTTTGCAGAGGACTTGAAGCGGGCAGCCTCTGCCAAAGGCAGACCACCAAGTCCACCAGAGACGGAATTTACACATCGACAAAAATCTACATCTTCAAGAATGAACAAGGTCAGGGAGGAGGGCTCCGAAATGTCGTCAAGGCCAAGTTCTCGAAGCTCAGAGCACCGAAAGTCATCGAGAAAGGAGAAGGAAGATCGCTCCTCAACATCTTCCAAATCTAGGCAATCCAAGACAGGCACACCACCCATACGGACATCAAGTTCAAGGTCTTCAAAGACTGAGAGGTATGATGAGTACCAAGGTAGACGTCAAGACTCGGATGGTGACTCCAACGTCACATCGGTGGCAGGTAAACGGCAATCACAACATGCATCTCGTCGCCGGCCCACAAATATTGATACGGATTCCTCCCCGGCTTCAGCACAGGATTCTTCCCCAAAAACACCAACTCAGACTCCTCAATTCCCTCCAGGAGCGGCTGATACAAAATCTACCCCATCTCCTTATATGCATTTTGATGCATCCTCTGTTAAATCTAGTGTGTATGGCTCTCCACGTCCTCCTCCACCACCCCCTCCCCCGAATTTACCATTAAACATCCCTAGCGTTGATTATCTCCTCCAAAATGGCGGATTGGTCCGTCCGGTTCCCAAGACCTTACTTTCTTCCTCGCCCAACTCATCAAGGACCTCTCCTCCCGCGGAAATACAGAAGATATTTGGCCCTTACTTCAACATCCTGGATCAATACGAAACAGTCCTCACCAAGGGTGGATCAATTGCCGTTGCTACGGGATATCGCTCCGTGGCGAGAAGATTGCTCGATCGATTGGAGAATGTCTTTGCCAGGGATCTATCATCTGATGGTTGTTTGTGTGTCATGTGCCAGAATTTAGATTTTGATACTCACGAGGGAAGTAGAGGTCTTTCCTGGGGGGAAGTTCTAGAATGGGTCAGTGGTCGACGTGAGCTTCCCGAATGGCCCGCCTTTGACTTTGCGTCGCTCGGTGCGAAATCAGTCGATGATCTAGCTGGTCTTGGAATATCAGGTCATCACAGACCTGGATCACCTATCAAGATCGACCCTGATGTTGCTGATGAGTTTCGCGAACACTATCTACGACAATCGATCAAAACAAAAGCTTCGGTGGATAAATGGCTCTCGAGTTGCCCCGAAACAACATCTGCACCACCTCAAGAGGTTGATGATGAAACTCTTTCATTTGCTATATTGACTCATCTCAACCACCATGACCGACCTCTCTTCAACGCTTTGCTTACTGGCTCTACCACACTACAACCCGTTTCACGAGCACCTACCCCGCTACGAAAACCGCGATCGGATTTCATGATAAAGACCGTACAGTCTATGCAACGATTGTATCGATTGCCACTTCCTCCACGAGACCCCGAGGTTGCAATATATCTCCTCAAGAATCCTCATGTGCACAATCTTCTCGCCACAATTTCTTGCATTGCACCATCAGAATGGGAAATCTTGATATCTGGACGGTTTGATGGATTTCTATGGTCTGGAGCTGACAACGAAGTGATCGATGAATTCCCCTCTCGGGGTCCCACGCCAAATGGCTACCGAGGACCATCACCTGTAATGAGAGGTCCTTCGCGTAACGGCACCCCATTTTCAACTCGATCGGCTAGTTATGGTTCTCGTGGTCCTACCCCTTCACAACAGTACCGACATCCAGTCTCTAACGATGAAGAGGCGGAAATTGCAGTCCTGGCTGAAATAGAGCGTGAGATATACGTAGGAATGGAGGCTCTTGAAGATGCATTTGAAGGTTTACATCGAAAGGCCGAAGCTGTTCGCAAAGCTCTTCGTGAACGGGGTGTCGGCCTTTCCATGGCAGCAGAATCGAGACGAACCAGTCGTCCAGAAATAATTGTTGGTACTCCTGGTCCTTACTCGGCAGGTTTGGGACCAGGATATGAGAGACCAAGTTGGGCTGAAGGTGGCAGCGAATTTATGAGTGAGGCCGATTGGGATGAAGATGAGATGCAAAGCGAATTGGCTCCAGATGATTCTGCGAGTAACATCAGCAGTTCAAGACACAGACGACCAAAACGAAGGAACGAAAGAAGAACACCAGCATTGGTTGAAGAGGATGAAGATGAGGATTGAAAAGCCCCACACATCTTTTTGCCATAATGAATGCGATGTTAGTGAAGTTACGAAAATGATATGAGAGTATGAGAATAAACTCCTCCAACGGAGATGGATGAAATGAGATCACGATTTGTTTACGAAATGATATCCTACCACACAGCGATAGTGTCAGCATGGAAAGTACGTTACACGAGGGATATTTTTTTGCGAGCTACAAAACGACTCGCGGTTCTACATTCGGAGGACATGACAGTTTATCTGGATATTTTCTGGCTTCATCAAATGATATTGCAATTTGGGGCTACCGATTGCATGGATTGTGAGAATTGAACATGGCGATATTTTGATATCGATAGGTCGTATAGAATAGCTTAGCAATGAAAATATTCACAGTACTTTGCAATGGATCAACCCCGCGCTTCTTGTATACATGTTTTACCTTGTTCCATCTCATGTCCATCAATCAGGCGAAATGATCCAAGAAGTTCCTGTGCTGAAATTTTGGTCATGGTTCATCTTCTTGGTGTTGGTGTTTACCGTCAGGGTGGGGTGGTGCGGATATTAGGGCTAATGGGTGATTGTTAGACGTGATGGATGGATGGTGCGTCCTGGTGGATTGGGTGGTCGTCGAGCTGAGGGTGAAGTTGAGCTGAGGGTGAAGTTGAGGAATATAGGAGGTGGGTGGGTATGAGGGGATTTGTGGATTTGGGGGAGGATGGAGAGGGGGGATTTGGGGAGGATGGGATGGAATGGGATGGAATGGGGGAAGAGGATAATGATTATGTATATGTGTATATATATATAGTGATGGTAAATGGTATAATCTACATGCGATGCAACAGTATAAGGAAACCTGGTTAGGTGGAAGCGAAATACTGATTTATGAAAGGAAGGAAAATTATGATCATGGGTTATAACGGTGCTGTTGGAATCTTGGTCACAGAATGTATGGACAGCGTGATTGGATTTTGTGACTCTTGAATCGGTCGAAGAGTAAGATGTGATTGTGCGGAAAACTACATCCGCAAATCCATTACGCAATCGACGTGGAAACAATCCATCAACTTTCTGAGATTTAGTC
>NGKF01000006.1:1411517-1430747 GCA_002162555.1 Monilinia aucupariae
CCCCCCCAACCTCCCCAACCCAAACATCCTCGGCAAAACCAGATCAAAAATCCAACTTCCCACCCAACTCCTCGCGAACCAAACAACCCAACTCTTATTGCCCCTCCACAACGTCTTCCTCCCCCCCTGCACCACCGCATCCACCACCCCCCTCGCAAATTTCGTGTTCGGCATCGCGCCATCCTGGCTATGCACTAATCTTTTCCGATACTCATCTTCGATCTCTAGATAGAGTGATGAGGGAGGGAGGACCCTTTTCGTTCGCGCGATATTCGATTGTACGCCCCCCGTGACAACGACCATGACGCGTACAGAGAAGGGTGCGAGTTCGAGACGGAGAGTGCGGGAGTAGGCGTGCAGAGCAGCTTTGGAGGCGTTGTAGATGCTGCCGAAGACGTAGGGGATGATCTATTTACGTGGTTTGGTTTTTTAGTACGGCATTGTGTAATCGTAGGGGAGGAAATGGGAACGAAGGGGGGGTGGAATGGAGGCATACGGCTGCTACGCTGCCAATATTGACAATCAGACCCTTTTGCTTGATAAGCAGAGGGGTAAACACCTGGCACATGGCCATGACGCCAAAAACATTCGTCTCGAAACAATGGCGCGCATCATCCAAATCGACATCCATAGCCGGCATGGTGTAATTACGACCCCTACAACCCCAAACCCATTAGCACGATCTCCTCTCCCTCCCGAGTCCCAACAGCGCCCCCCCCCATCCTTCCCCGGACTCTCCACGCGCCTCACTCACGCATTGTTAACAAGCACATCCAGGCCGCCAATCGTCCCATTCGCAATCAACCCCTCCACCTCCGCATGCGCAGCCGCAATACTCGTCTGATCAGTAACGTCTAAACTCAAGGTTATCAAGCCCCGCTCCGCGAGATCCGTGATCTTCGAGGCGGAGCGCGCGCTGGCGAGGACGGTGTAGCCTCGAGCATGAAAGTCGAGGGCGAGGGAGTGCCCGATGCCACCAGCGGTGCAGCTGGGGATTGTGTTAGTGGTGTGGGGAAAGGAGGGGAAGAGGGGAAGAGGGGGAAAAAGGTACCCACCCAGTGATCAGCACAGTTTTCCTAGACATAGTATAGTATGAATCGTACAGTGCAATGCTCGAATACCAAAACCCCAACAATATTATTGTAATCACGTGTAGCGCTATACCTAGTTAGGTGTCTCCACCTCATATACTCAGTAGAACACATATGCCACTTCTAGAATATTAGACAATATATACACTCTACCATTACAATAGGTTATAACCCTATATTGCATATTTATTAAAGCAATTTGATTATCATTTTATTGATTAAAACGATAATATACGTTTTTTCCGAAAAAAACGATCGCTTTTTCATTTATTTCCGTCGGAAAAATCATATTTTTATTATTTTCATTATTTTCATTATCGAAATTATCACGGAGGATAGCTACGAATATATAATGAAGTGATATTAGAAAGGGATAAAGGTATAGGTATAAAACAGTGATTATATTGTTGTTTATCTTTCTAAATACAGAATCCTTTTGTTTCTAATATACCTATATTCATGTGATTCTATGTGATCATTATTTGACTCTAAGATCTTAAAGATCTACAATATGATGATCTATAATATTATAGATCTATAATATAATGATCTTTGATATTATAGTATACTAGTAGTTATAAGTTTAGATAATCCTAAAAAAGATTAATATACTAATTAAGAAAATCCAATACTATATTAATATAATAATGCATAAAGCGTTTATATTAACTTTAGAAACTTGCTTAATTAGTAGTATATTAAGCTTTTAACGTTTTGGAGCTTTCTAGTTTCAATTGATCAAAAAGTAAATAAAATGCTTATGCGTTTACTTTCAGAAGATCCAAAGCCTATATAGAATCACAATGTTTTATAAACATATAATTATTATATACTTTATATTTTTAGCATAATATACTCTCTAAATTATATGCGCAATATATGATCTAACTATAAAGCAAACAAAATAAATGAATTTACAATTATGCGCTATTCGCATAATCCTTTGTTGATATAAACAAACAAATGAAAACTAATCTAATAATGTATATACAATTTCTTTATAAGTAGTTGTATAAATAAGTAATTCTATATAATTCCATAGATACCTAAATCGCCAATTTTATAGACAATGATAACTATGGTTGAGGGCATTCATTGTATATTTGTTGTGTTTAATCGTTTTATAACGTATTGTTGTTTTATTGTGATTTCTATTACATAGGTATTTAATTGTAATTTTGATCCTTTAATTCTTCGATTCTTTAAGGATAAGCATCAATAGCAACAATAATAACAATAACTACAACAACATTAATAATATCAACAATATCAATATGCTTCACCATACTTGTAACTCCCAAGCCAGGAATCTTTCCCGTACTCGGGAAGCTTTAGTTGCCTTTCGCTGCCGCGTTTTTTTTTTTCCTCCTTTTTCTCCTTTTGTTTTTTCTACTCCTTCTTCTCTTTTTGCTTTTTCTTCAAATCCTTTTAGATTATCCCTGGGACACTTTCTTTGCACCCCCGTTCCCTCTTTTTATCACCCCTACCGCTGCTTTTCGCCTTTTCGTTCTCTTTCTCCCCATTCCTCCGATTCCTTTCTCTCCCATCCCTTCCAAGCTGGTTTTAGCGAAGATAATAACGAAGATAAAAATCAAAGTAAAAATAAGGATAAAGATTCTTTGCTTTGTCGAAAGATAAATACTATAATCACTTTAGCAATACATTACTTACATTTCATAGGATTCTGATAAGGACTTTGGTTCTGATTCTATAAGGGTTGAACAAAGTAATGAATTAAGCAATGAAAGGTCTGGAGTAGTATCTTTCATTTTTATTATTCCTTTTACAGTAGCTTTTTATACCCCCGCCAAAAAGATTTGGTTTAAAAAACTAAAAAATCCCTATCCATACGTATAGTATATAAAATCGCTAATTATTAGGCAAAAAGATAAAATCTATTATAAAAACGCGGATTTTCAAAAAGTTTAATATTATCGATGCTTTATATATATATATTAACCTTTACCGGTACATTTGTATACAATAGCGAATGATTTCTTAGCCATAAAAATTGGTAACAATAAAAAAGTATAATATTTTCTTTTCGCTTTATGTTTTGATTGTTAATTATATAATTATAAAAAGTAAAGCGTTTTCAGGTTGCTTTTTGAAGCATTTTGAAGTATATCGATCTTCAAATGGCTTTGGAGTTGATGCGGGGTATATTTGTATTAAAAACGGATTTCTTTGAAAGCGAGTATATTTTGAAGGACTATTTCGCAGCGGCAAAAATAAAGAAAAAAAGGAAAGAAAGGAAGATGAGTAATAGTGATAATGGAAAGATTACTTGGAGGTGAGCTTTTTTTGAGGTAGGGGTGAAGAATAGGGTTATGGTAGTAAAGTATAAGGGGAATACTATAATATTAATTTGTTTAAATACTATATAATTATTGATTATTCGATAACCTTTGTAATTCGATCCTTAGCGTTTTGCATATTGATTAGCTTAATAAAGTATTTAAATTTTTGTTTAATAAAATTTTTAATAAGCTTATTTGCTGACATATCGACAATTAGTAAATACATGATCAAGAATCGCTTATTAGCGTATTTTTAACAAAGCTATATATTTTGAATATCTATATATTTAAGTTTAGTAAAGATTCTTTCATTCTTATCAATTATTAATTGGATCGTTTAAGTATTATTGCAAAAGATATTAATAAGCTTTTTTATTAATACTTTAATCTTTTTTAAAAGCTTTAATATTACTATTGCTTCTTTAGTTGATTTTTTCATATCTAAAAGTTTTGTTTTTATAGTTAAAGTAATAATTGTATTTTGTTTTATGGCTTTTTATACAATGATATTATTATACAATATAATTATATAGTCTTGAAAGGATCTTCGAGTAATTATATCATTTACAAAAGAAACGTTTGAAAAGGTTATCATTTGAAATATATAATTATTTCTATATGTCACGCTAAGAGCATGAGGCACGTGATAATCACGTGTTTGTAGAACACTGTGATCCCANGTGGGCCTCGGATCTTCCGGGAGTAGGCGCATAGGCACCCTACTCACTTTTCGATCAACCAGAGCTAGAAAGTTTCGAAACACTAAGAGCTTGGTATACTACTAATTAAACAAGTTTTTAAGATTAATATAAACGCTTTATGCGTTATTATACTAATGTAGTATTGGATCTTCTCAATTAGTATACTAATCTCTTTTAAAATCATTTAAACCTATAACTACCAGTATACTATGATATCAGAGATCATTATATTGTAGATCTATAATATCATAAATTATCATACTGTAGATCCTTAAGATCTCAGAGTTAGATAATAATCACGTGGAATCACGTGAATATAGGTATATTAGAAACGGATGGATCTTGTATTATAGAAGAAAGACAATAATATAATCACTATTTTATACCTATACCTTTATTCTTTTCAAATATTCTTTTATATATTCGTAACTATCCTTCATAATAGTTATAAGCCCGGTTTATGCTCGAAATCTCTGCAACAACTACAATTCAAATATCGATATTATATAACTTCTCTTTTCCCTTTGATTCTTAATCATCTTTTACTATATTTTTATCATTCTTAATCATCCTCTTCATCATATCAAAAGTTACTTTGAACAATCAAACGGATTAATCCTTTTGGTATTTATTCTTTAAAAACATTAACTACTTTAAATATATCTAGAACAATATCAATTTGGATACCCCAAACTCTTCCAATTACCAATTTTATGATTAGTTAAGCGTTAATTCACTTTAAGCTTTTTCTATAAACATTATAATTTTTAAAAAAAATTGTAAACGCTATAATAAATATACTATAGAATTTGAAATTTATAATCGATACGCTACAAACATCGAAATGGGTAAAATATTTAAACTTGAACTCTTTACGAATTCTGTTTCTACTATACTAAAGGATCTCTTAAAAACCTTTTTACTTATAGAAAAGATCTATAGGATTCAGAAAAATAAATACAACCAAAATCATAGTAACTTCCGTTATATGTTCAATTGGATTATATTTACAATCGATTTATTCTACACTTTAGAAATCTCCCAGAATACTATACAAAACCGTACCTTGAAACAAATTATTGTTCATCTATATATAAAGATTGTTTTTATCGATTTAACAATCCTAAAGATTATTTAAACTAAATACATTAATTATTTAAATAATACTTGCATTAATAAAGTAGATCCGGTAAAATAATATAAAAAGTGGAAATCTTTTTATATCCGAGTTTTAATCTATAATCTTTTGAAGATCCAAAGAATCTACGAATATAAACAATTCCTGGAATCATTAAGCAAACTTGCGCTTAATTAATCGAAATAACAATTAATTATTTTGAATACCAAAGATAAAAAAGGATATTACACTACTATTTTAAAACAATATAATAGTTTTTTTGTTGATTATACAGATTGTATAGTTTGTAACTTTTTACTAAAAAGATTCTTCTTTACCTTTGAACCTGCACCTCAACAAATCATCGGATTTAAAAAAGCCAAAAACACTATTTAGCATTGTCCCTATAAAGATAATCAACTAGTCGAACATAGTTATTGTTTTAAGTCAAAAGAGTATCGAATTATTAAACTAACTTTTACCAATAAATATATTGAATAACCTATTCGGAATATTAATAAAAAACAAATTAAGAAAATCAATGAACGCATCAAAAAGAAAAAATTCAACAATTTTCGAAGTATTCTATTTAAAAAGGGTTGGATTATTAATGTTTAAACTAATCAACTTTATAGATCTTTACAAAAAAAGGATCTCCATAACATTATCTTTTGTATTATCAATCTAAACGAATGTATTAACGTTTTTGTTACATCTATAATCACTTTCACGTATATACTAGTAAACTATACTTTATTAAATAATTATAATGCTATGCATATTATCAACAATGTTAACCTTTTAATAAGCGGAAAGTATGTTTCTAGTGATATCTCGGACTATGTTGAAGCAGAATCATCAAGTTTACCAATGATTGGTCATGGCGAAAGAATAATCAAAAGAATTTTGCTAGATGGTGCGGATCTTACGCTAACTAATGTTACGTTTATTCTTGGTTTTCATATTAATCTTGTATTCGAAACCCTTTTTCGTAACAAAAATACTTGGTTTGATGGTTTTAACGCTACTATTAGGATCGGCGATCGAATTAATAGCACTATTATTGTTTAATGTATTAGAAAGCACAATTTTGTCTTTTTAGAATATAATATTTGTTTCAACTACTTTGATAAATTTAATTTTCCTATGAGCATAAGTATTATAATGTTTACCGAAAACCAAAAGATTAATAAACATTTTCTTTGAACATACGAAACAATAAAACCTTGATTAGAATCAAACAATTTGTAGCATAAAAAATCAGGGCATTTTGGTAAGGAAGCATTGGAATACCTAATTAGAATGGTTAGAAAAATATAGATCAAAGAAATCACTCGAGTAGAATACGTCGATTATTCACGTATATATACTAAACAAATTGTTTCACGTTCATCTAATGATTATCAATCATCTAAACCTTTTTATAAGGTTCAATAGGATTTGTTCAATTTTCTTTGTGCTTATAACAAAGTTTTATAATTGTTAGTAATCAAGGATATGTATAATGAAAAGATCTTTACTTTTACATTAATTCAGAAAACGTATAATAAGGTTTTTAAAATTTTAAAAAACTTTATTATATGGGTCTATTATAAGTATAATTTTTATATTGTAATAATTAAGCAAAACAATGATATGTTTGTAATAGGGATCAAAGGTAATATTGTATTTAAAAGATAGATTTTCGAAAAGGGTATAGAACTTGAACTCTTCTTTTCCCTTATGTATAAACCTAACGAAGAAGTAGAATGCGCAAGGCAAAAAATTATTACTAAACAGATTAAAATATGCACTTTAACTGGATTGCCAAATAAAATATGGATAAAAACTGCTTTTGCCGTTATATACCTTTATAATATTAATCCATTGAAAGCAAAGAGTTGGAAATGCCCTAACAAAATAATTGATTTCTAGTTTAAGTAATACTATAGATAGTATTCATTGTCGCTATTACGAAAGATCATTAACAATCTATATCCTAATTGAAATGCGATATATAAATATAATTGCTATATGTATTTCTTGAACAAAAAAAAAGAAACTAGGATTAGGGTAAAATGGTATAAAATTAACCCGTAAATATATATTGGATATTTGGTCGGATATATTCTTATTACAACAATTTCCTGTATCTGGATCCCTATACTCAATAAAGTTATTATTATACAAAATATCAAATTCGATAAAAAATTTGTTTATAGAGACAATCTTCGTAACAAAACTGTTAACACTATATTAATCCAAGTAATCAAGGATTTGGTTATTGAACTGAACATTCAACAAATGGAATTGCTGGATGGTACTATTTTAAAGAACATAGATAATAAACTTATCGGAGAACCTATACAAAAAAAACTCGAGATTGTGTGCACTTTTAGTTTTAATCATAATCGCTCTAAGTTTTCGATTTTGAGGGTAATTGAAAATTAAGAGGATTAAGAGAATTTGGTGACAAAATTTTTGTTATTTATTTTAATTCATGATAATAAGCATGGCACCTCGTTAAATCCCGATACAGTTATAAGAGTCAATAAGTCAACGCTAGTTTCTAATAAACCAAAATCCCCATTAACTATACTTACAACAAAGAATAAAAGCCCGTTCAAAATGATTAATTTACGAAAGGTTTGTATAAACTCTGGTTATAAAAAATCAACAATTTCATTAAGATTATTAACATCAACATTAAATAGTATTCTCGAGGACGGTAAATCAAATAATCATTCGATTCTCAATAACGAGAAGGGAGATATAATATTACTTTCTATAAAAAAGAATATGTTTAAAAAATCTTTTTTGTTATTTATATTTAATAGAACTATTAAACAGTTATATACCCTGTAAATAAAGATTTTTAGGTTTAATATCAATATTGAGGAGTATACTAAATTCGATACGTTTAACAACATTAATATAGTTCTTGATTATACAAAGTATTAAATAATAGATTATACTAAACGTTTAAATCGTTTGCATTAATAGACAAATGGTCATTACAAGACTAATATCTTTATTAGTATCATAATTATTTAATCATGCGGATTCAGAAATGGATTTCAACGATTAAATAAGTTCCATAACATTTTCTGGCTTGATAGGCAAAAAGATGAGCTAAATAAACAAAATGGTAAGTTCATTACTATACATAATATAATAATTGCCGCAATAAAATATAAACCGATAATTACACTTTTGATTCAACCTAAGGTTATGGATCTTCCATAAATGCTAAAATCAACGGCATTATTACTACCGAGGTTTTTTCATAATTTTAGAACTTATATATTTGGATATTAATTCAAAATGGATTGTAACCGTAAGATTAAAGTATTACAGAATCAAAGCACTTAGCAAGAAATTGAAACAATATCGATTAAATCAAAGTTTATTTCATTTTAATGGGTATTTATTTATAAAAATGATCAAAGCGGTTATATTAATTGCTACAAATCACGATTAATGATTAAAAAAGATTTTCAGGATATAGCGATAATCGAATTGATTTATACAACTACGTTTATCGCGCAATCCTTTTGTATAATAATGACAACGATAATGAAGAATAATCTTAAAATAAAGCAATACGATATTATAAATATCTTTATTAATACATTTCGAAATCCTATTAGGAATCCAATGATATACTATATGCCAAATGGGTATAAAGTACCTAGTAAATCTATTACTCTCAATCATACATTGTATAGCTTGAAAGACTTCTTTGCATTTTGATATAAAAAGTTTATAAGCATATTCATCAGCTTGAAAATGGTAAAATGCAAAAAAAAGCCTTATATTTTCATGTCTCCTGATTTCCATATATTCATCTTGTTCTTTGTTGACAATATCTAAATGATCTATCACAAAAGGTATGAATATCAAAAGAATTAAATAATGAATAGAATCAAAACTAAATATAAACTTAAGGATCTTGGCGATATTTAATGATTTCTAAAGATTTGAATCATTAGAGATCAACAACTTAAAAAATTGTGGTTAACATACAATACCTATATCGATAAGATTGCTCGCAAATTTGATTTTACAAAAAGAAAAGCAATTATATCATTTTCAATTATGATATTTGAAAAGAATAAGGATATAGCTTCTTTCTCTAAAGTAAAAGAATATTAGGAAAAAGTTGGATTAATCTTGTATTCGGCCATAACAATTAGGGCTAATTTAACATTCTCTTTCTTTAAACTAAACGAATATAGTATTAACCTTTTAGAGGATCACTTTATAGCAACAAATCATTATATCGTATATTTATATAGATTTTGGTATTTCTTTATTTGCTATAAAAATAATTATATACTTTAAATAATAACTTTTTCAAATGCTTCTTTTACAGATAATATAGTTACTCGGAGATTCTTTCAAAACTATATAATCATATTGTATGATAATGCTATTATATAAAAAGCTACAAGATAAAACACAATTATTATCTCGATTATAAAAGCAGAACTTTTAAATGTAAAAAAATCGATTAAAAAGGCAATAGCAATATTACAACTTTTAAAAAAGATCAAGGTATTGGTAAAAAAGCTTATTAATATTTTTTGCAATAATACTTAAACGATCCAATTGATAATTAGGGAGAATGAAAGAATTTTTATTAAACTTAGATATATGGATATTCAGAATATATGGCTTTGTTAAGAATACGCTAATAAGCGATTCCTAATCACGTATTTACCAATTGCCGATATGTTGGTAAATAGGCTTACTAAGAATCTTATTAAACAAAAGTTTAAACACTTTGTTAAACTAATCAATATACAAAACGCTAAGAATCGAATTACAAAGGTTATCGAATAATCGGTAATTACGTGGTATTCGAACAAAATTAATATTATTATAGTACTCCCTCTATACCTCATTACCCCAATCCCTACTCTTCATTTCTACTCCGAAAGAAATTTACTTTCAAGCAACCTTTCCATTACCATCATTACTCATCTTTTTCTTCTTTCTTTTCTTTTTCATTTTTATCGCCGCAAAATAATCCTTTGAAGTATATTCACTTTCAAAAGAATCCGCTTTCAATGTAAATATACCCCATATCAACTCCGAAGCTATTTAAAGATTGATATACTTTAGAACGCTTTGAAAAACGGCTTGGAGATGCTTTATTTTCTATAATCATATAATTAGCGATTAAAATATAAAGCGAAAAGGAAATATTATACTTTTTCATTGTTATTAGCTTTTATAATTAAGAAATTATTCGTTATTATATACAAATATACCGGCAAAAGCCGATATATATACGTAAAACATTAATAATACTAAGCTTTTTGAGAATCCGCGTTTTTATAGCAAATCCTATCTTTTTGTCTAGCGATCAACGATTTTATATATTGTATGCACAGATAAGGATTTTTTGGCTTTTTAAACCAAATTTTCTTAACAAAAGTATAAGGAACCATTATAAAAAAAGTAATAAAAATAGAAAATACCATTTTAAACTTTTTATTGTTCAACTCATTACTTTGTTTAACCTTTATAAGATCAAAACCAAAGTCTCTATTAAAATCCTATGAAATGTAAATAATATATTACTAAAATGATTATAATATTTACTTTTCGATAAAGCAAAAAATCTTTATCTTTATCTTTATTTTGATTCTCATTTTTATCCTTGTTATTACCTTTGTTAAAACCGGCTTGGGAGGGACGAAAGGGAAAGAAATTGGAGGAGTAAAGAAAAGGAAAACGAAAAAGCGAAAAGCGGCGGTAAAAGCGATGGGAAAAAAGAACGGGGGTATAGCGAGAATGTCCGGGGAATGATTTAAGAGGATTAAAAGAAGAAGAAAAAACAAAAGAAAAAAAAGGAGCAAAAAAAATAGCAGAAACAAAAAGAAAAGGAGAAAAAGAAGAAAAAACGCGACGATAGAAAACAATTAAAGCTTCTCGAGTATAGAAAAGGTTCTCGGCTTAAGAGTTGCAATTATAGCAGGGCATATTAATAATAGTGTTGTTAATGATATTGTTATTAATATAATTGTTGTTATTGTTATTGCTACTAATACTTATCTTTAAGGAATTGAAGAATCAAAGAATTAAAGTTACAATTAAATATTCATACAATAGAAATTACAATAAAACAATAATACACTACAAAACAATTAAACACAACAAATATATAATAAATGCCTTTAATCATAATTATTATTATCTATAAAATCGGCGATTCAGACATTCATAGAATTATATGGAATTACTCATTTATACAACTATTTGTAAGGAAATTATATATATATTATTAAATTAATTTCTGTTTGTTTATTTACATCAATAAAGGATTATGCAAATAGCGCAGAGTTATAGATTTATTTATTTTGTTTGCTTTGTAGGCAAATTATATGCTACGTATATGATCTAAAGGGTGTATTACGCTAAGAGTATAAAGCATGTGATAATTACATGTTTATAAAACACTGTAATTCTATATAAACCTTAAATCTTTTGGAAATAAACACATAAACACCCTATCCATTTTTCGATTAACCAAAGCTAAAAAGCTTTAAAGCGTTAAAAACTTAATATACTACTAATTAAGCAAATTTCCAAAGTTAATATAAACGTTTTATATATTATTATATTAATATAGTATTGGATCTTCTCAATTAGTATATTAATCTTTTTTAGAATCATCTAGATTTATAATTACTAATATACTATAATATCAGAGATTATTATACTGTAAATCTATGATATTATAAATTATCATACTATAAATCCTTAAGATCTCAGAGTTAGATGATAATTATGTGGAATTATGTGAATATAGGTATATTAGGAACGGATGGATCTTGTATTATAGAAGAAAGACAATAATATAATCATTGTTTTATACCTATACCTTTATCCCTTTTAGATATTCTCTCATATATTCGTAACTATTCTCCGTGATACTATAGCAAATAAAAAAGTATTAAAATCCGTATAAATATATAATACAATGATTTGTTGTTATAAAATAATCCTTTGAAAGATTAATACTATATTCGTTTAGTTTGGAAAAAGAAAACGTTAAATCGGCTTTAATTATTATAATCGAATATAAGATTGATTTAACTTTTTCTTAATATTCCTTTATTTTAGAAAAAAAAGCTATATCCTTATTCTTTTCGAATACTATAATTGAAAATGGTATAGTTGTTTTTTCTTTTGTAAAACCAAATTTGCAAGCGATCTTGTCGATATAAGTGTTATATATTAATTATAATTTCTTAAATTATTAATTTTTAATAATTCGAATCCTTAAAAACCATTAAATATCATTGAGATTTTTAAACTTATATTTAGCTTTGATTTCATTAACTATTTGATCTTTTTGATGTTTATACCTTTTGTAATAAATCATTTGGATATCGTTAACAAAGAATAGAATGAATATATGGAAATCAGGAGATATAAAGATGCAAAGCTTTTCTTTGCATTTTATCATTTTCAAATTGGTAAATGTATTTGTAAACTTTTTATATCAAAGTGTAAAGGAGTTTCTTAAGCTATACAATGCACAATCGAAAGTGATGGATTTACTAAATACTTTATACCCATTTGGTATATGGTATATAACTGGATTCCCAATGGAATTTCGAAATGCATTAACAAAGGTATTTACAATATTGTATTGCTTTGTTTTAAGATTATTCTTCGTTATTGTTGTCATTATTATGCGAAAGGATTGTGTAATAAACGTAGTTGTATAAATCGATTCGATTATCGTTATATCCTGAAAATCTTTTTTGACTATTAATCGTGATTTGCAACGATCAATATAATTGCTTTAATCATTCTTATAAGTAAATACCTATTAAAATGAAATAAGCTTTGATTTAATCAATATTATTTCAATTTTTCGTTAAATGCTTTGATTTTGTAATGCTTTAATTTCGCGGTTATAATCCATTTTGAACCAATATCCAAATATATAAGTTTTAAAATTATGAAAGAACTTCAATAGTAATAGTGCTATTGATTTTAGTATTTGTAAAAGATCCGTAACTTTGGGTTGAATCAAAGGCATAATTGTCGGTTTATATTTTATTGCGGCAACTACTATGTTATATATAATAATAAACTTACTATTTTATTCATTTAGCTTATCCTTTTGTTTATTAGGCTAGAAAATGTTATAGAAATCATTTAATTATTGAAATCCATTTCTAAATCTGTATGATTAAACAATCACGATACTAATGAAGGTATTAGTTTTATAATGATCATTTGCTTATTAATGCAAACGATTTAAGCGTTTAGTATAATCTGTTATTTAATGCTTTGTATGATTAGAGATTATATCAACATTGTTAAACGCATCGAATTTAATATACTCCTTAATATTGATGTTAAACTTAGGAATCTTTATTTGCAAGATATATAGCCATTTAGTAGCTTTGTTAAATATAAATAACGAAAAAGATCTTTTAAATATATTCCTCTTTATAAAAGACAATATTGTATTTCTCTTTTTGTTATTAAAAATCGAGTAATTATTCGATTTATTATCCTCGAAAATATTATCTAACATTAATATTAATGGTTTTGGTGGAATCGTTGATTCTTTATAACCAAAATCCATATAAACCTTTTATGAATTAATCATTTCAAGCAAGCTTTTATCCTTCGTTGTAAATATAATCAACAGGGATCTTAGTTCATTAGGAACCAATATTAATTCGTTAACTTTTATAACTATATCGGAATCTAACGAAATGCTATACTTATTATCATGAATTAAAGTAAATAGCGAAGATTTTGTTACCAAATTCTTTTAACCCTTTTGATTTTCAATTACCCCCAAAGTCAAAGACCCAAAGCGTTTTTTATGATTAAAACTAGAAATATATACGGTTTCAAGCTCTCTTTATACAGATCCTTCGATAAATTCATCATTCATATTCTCTAAAATGGTACTATCCGGCGATTCCATTTGTTGAATATCCAGTTCAACGACCAAATCCTTGATCATTTAGATTAATATAATATTAATAGTTTTGCTACAAAGATTGTTTTTATAAACAAATTTTTTATCGAATTTAACATTTCGTATAATAATAACTTTATTAAACATAAGGATTTAGATACGGAAAATTGTTGTAATAAGAATATATTCGATCAAATATTTAATATATATTTGCAAATTAGTTTTATACCATTTTACTTTAATCCCAACTTCTCTTTCTTTATTCAAAAAGTATACATAACAATTATACTTATATATCGCACTCCAATCGGAACGAAGATTATTAATAATCTTTCGTAACAACGATGATAAATACCATTTGTAATATTGTTTGAACTAGAAATCAATCACTTTGTTAAAGCATTTCCAACCCTTTACTTTTAATGGATTAATGTTATAAAGGTATATAACGGCAAAAGCAGCCTTTATTTATATTTTATTTGATAATTCAATTGAAGTATGTATTTTAATTTGTTTAATGATAATTTTTTGTTCTACGCGTTCCGTTTTTTCGTTAGGTTTATATATAAGGGAAAAGAAAAGTTTAAGTTTTATATCCTTTTCGAAGATCCATTTTTCGAATATAGTATTACTTTTGATCCCTATTATAAACGTATTATTGTTTTGTTTAATTACCATAATATAAAAACTATATTTGCGATAAACCTATACAACGAAGTTCTTCAAAACTTCAGAAACTTTGTTATGCGTTTTCTGGATCAATGTAGAAATAAAAATCTTTCCATTATATATATCCTTAATTACTAGCAACCATAACACTTTGTTATAAATACGGGGAAAATCGAACAAATCCTATTGAACCTTATAAAAAGGTTTAGATAATTAATAATCACTAAATAAGTATGAAACAATTTATTTAATATATATATATAAACAATCGATATATTCTATTTGAGTGATTCTTTTGATCCGTATTCTTTTAGTTATTTTAATTAAGTATTTTAATACTTCTTTATCAAAATGCCCTAATCTTTTATACCACAAATCGTTTAATTCCAATCGAGGTTTTATTATTTTGCGTATTCGAAAGAAATGCTTATTAATCTTTTGATTTTCGATAAGCATTATAATATTTATACTTATAAGTAAATTAGATTTATTAGAATAATTGAAACAAACGTTATATTCTAAAAAGATAAAATTATATTTTCTAATACATTAAGCAATAATAGTATTATTATTCCGATTGCTGATCTTAACAATAGTATTAAATCCATTAAACCAAGTATTTTTGTTACGAAATAAAGTTTCGAATATAAAATTAATATGAAAACTAAAAACAAACGCAATATTAGTTAATATAAAATCCATATTATTTAACAAAATTCTTTTGATTATTTTATCGCTATAACCAATCATTAGCAAGCTTAATGATCTTATTTCGACATAATCCGAGATATCGTTAAAAACGTACTTTCCGCTTACTAAAAGGCTTGTATCGTTAACAATATATATAGTATTGCAATTATTCAACAAAGTATAGTTTACCAGTATATATATAAAAGTGATTATAAGTGTAGCAAAAGCGCCAATATACTTGTTCGGGTTAATAATGCAAAAAGCAATGTTATAGAAATCCTTTCTTTGTAAAGATCCATAAAATTGATTGGCTTAAACATTAGTGATTCAATTTTTTTTGGACAAAACGTTTCGAAGATTATTAAATCTTTTTTTTTTAATATGTTTATTGATTTTTTTAGTTTGTTTTTTAGAAATAACCCAAATAGGTTGTTTAATGCATTTACTAGTAAAAGTTAGTTTAACAGTTCGGCACTTTTTTGGCTTAAAACGATAGTCTAAACCGACCGGTTGATTTTCTCTACAAGGATAATATTGAATGGCGTTCTTGGTTTTCCTAGATCCGATGATTTGTTGAAGTATAGATTCAAAAATAAAAAAGGATCCTTTTAGTAAAAGGTTACAAGCTATACGATCTATATGATCAACAAAAAAACTACTATATTGTTCTAGAGTAATAATGTAGCATTCTTTCTTATTTTCAATATTCAAAGTAATTAATTGTTATTTTGATTAATTAAGCGTAAGTTTGTTTAATGATTCCAGGAATTGTTTATATCCGCAAATTCTTTGGATTTTCAAAAGATTATAGGTTGAAATTCGAGCATAAAAAGATTTCTACTTTTTACATTATTTTACCGGATCCATTTTACTAATGTAAGTATTGTTTAAATAATCAATATACTTAATTTGAATAGTCTTTAGAATTGTTAAATCAATAAAAGCAATCTTTATTTGTAATTAAATAATGATTTATTTCAAAGTCCGGTTTTGCGTAGCCTTCTAAAAGATTTCCAAAGTGTAGAATAAATCGATGGTTGATATAATCCAATCGAATATATAGCGGAAATTGCTATAATTTTGGTTGTATTTATTTTTTTGAGTTTTGTAAATCTTCTTCATAAGTAAATAAATCGATGATAAATCTTCGATTATTGCAAGGATAAGATTCGCAAAAAGCTTAAGTTTAAGCATTTCATTTATTTCGACGTTAGGATTAGCGTATCGATTATAAGCCTTTAAATCCATTGTATATTTATATTGATATTTACAATCTTTTTTAAAAATTATATGATATATATTAGAAGTTTAAAGTAATTCTATATTTAATCAATCACGAAATAAAAGATTGAAAGAGTTGGGGGAATTTGGGTTTATATTGTTCTAAATGTATTTAAAGTAATTAACGTTTTTGAGGGATAGATATCAAAAGGATCAATCCGTTTGGTTGTTTAAAGTGATTTTTGATATAATGAAAAAAATGATTAAAAATGATAGAAATATAATAAAAGATAATTGAGGATTAAAGGGAAAAAAGAAATTGTATAATATTGATATTCGAATTATAGTTGTTGCAAAGATTTCGAGTACAAACCGGGTTTATAACTATTACGAAGGATAGTTATGAATATATAATAAAGTGATATTAGAAAGGGATAAAAGTATAGATATAAAATAATGATTGTATTATTGTTTATTTTTTTAAATACAAGATCCTTTTGTTCCTAATATACTTATATTCACGTAATTCTATATAATTATCATTTAACTTTGAAATCTTAAAGATCTATAGTATAATGATTTATAATATTATAGATCTATAATATAATAATCTTTGATATTATAGTATACTGGTAATTATAAATCTAAATGATCCTAAAAAAAACTAATATACTAATTGAAAAGATTCAATACTATATTAGTATAATAACGTATAAAGCGTTTATATTAACCTTAGAAACTTGCTCAATTAGTAATATACCAAGCTTTTAACGCTTCGAAGCTTTCTAGCTTCGGTTGATCGAAAAGTGAGTAGAGTGCCTATACGCCTACTCCCGGAAGATCCGAGGCCCACATAGGATCACAGTGTTTTATAAACACGTGATTATCACGTGCCTCATGCTCTTAGCGTGACAGAAATTTTCATCAAAAACCTTATTTTTTATTAATACTTCTTTAACGTCATTATATCAAGTATAGTTACAATCAAATAGGATTCTATTATTGTTTTTACAAAAGATAATTATATAGATTATTACAACTTTTGTTTGATAGTGTTTGTAAATATAAATTGCTATAATATCGTATTTAGCAAAAAAAAACAATTTGTTTTCAAGTTTCCAAAGAAGTTTATAACGAATAGACTTGCTACAAAAAATCGTTAAGGGATTATAAATGTGGTATTACAAAGGATAATTGTTTTGAAGGTAAAATTTGAAAAGAAATTAGCTTTTTTTATAAAAAAGAGGAATATCGCTATAATTATTATAGTTTCAGAATTTACACTTTTTCATCGCAGTATAATAAAAAAGGATTATATTAGTATAGATCTTGTTAATATTTGAAAAAAGTTGTTGATTTACAATCAAACTCTTAATATTATTTATGTAACAAATACAATAAAATCATTTTTGAAGGAAAAGTTTGATTACAAAAACGAAACTATTTAAACCTTTTTTACAAGATTAAAATTATATCAATAAGCATTCGTTAACGCAAAAACATTAATAATAGATAAAATAATAATAAACATATTTTTGGTATATATATCAACATATAATACATAAACAACGATTTTTACTTATGTTTATATACTTAAGAAAATATTAGAAAAGGCTATAACGCTTTTTTAAATAATCGAAAAGCCAATTAAAACTATTACACTTACTATAGAATCCTCAAATAAAGGAAAACGAAACAATTGTAATGGAAAAGGTAATTGTGAAGGTAATTATAAAGAAAAATCAAAAGGATTATATAATCGAAATAAGTTATTTTGAGTTGGAAAGGTTCAATACTATTATTGTAAAAAGTATGGATATTTCAAAAAGAAATGTTGTATATTTAAAAAGGATGAAAAACATACTTATAAAGCTTTCGCAAATAGCAAAGATTCTGATTTTGAAGAGGCAAAAACAAATATAGTATTAAATAACAATTATACTTCTTTTTATTATCCTAATGTTTTTTTTTAAACAAATAGTAACGATTTAAAGTAAATGCTTGATTCAAAAGCTTCTCATTATTTCATTGGCCAGTTTAAAACTTTGAATAACGTTACAAAATAGCCTATACTACGAAAAGTTTGAATTGCGAATAGATTATTTGCTTTAAATATAATATGTGGAAATGTACAAATTAGTAGATTTATACTTTTTGATGTATAGTATATAGAGAAATTTGGGATAATATAGTTGATTTCTGTTAATTTTCTTATCAAAAATAAATGCAAAATTGTCATGCCAAAATGACGCGCCATATCGAACATATGGCTAATTGGGTATATATACTAGGTATATGTCCGCACAGCGGTATAATACCGTGACAGTTTACTCGTAACACACCCCCAAGATTGCTGACGTTCAAGGTAGAGATCTTACCCTATAGAAATGCCTTATAAAGTGAAACGTAGCGAAAATAGAATCATATAATAGATTCAAAACGGGAGTAATCCATATGTATGGGGCTCCAAGTGGGGTCTAGTGGGACGAATCTCGATAGG
>NGKF01000006.1:1430912-1443221 GCA_002162555.1 Monilinia aucupariae
CGAACATATGGCTAATTGGGTATATATACTAGGTATATGTCCGCACAGCGGTATAATACCGTGACAGTTTACTCGTAACAAAAATAATTTTCGAAAGAGAATCAATATTTTGTTGAAAATTCGATCAATTAAAATTTGCAATAAAAAAAGCATTTGGCTATTATATTGTACAAGATTTTGTATTACAATTTACCAATTTTATATTTAAAAAGCTTGTTGCTATAGATAATATTGATTTTTACAAATCTATATTCAATTTAGTATATTATCGATTTGATTATTTCAATTATAATCAACTTTGAAAGCTTTCAAAAGTATATATAAGTTTAAAATTATTAAGAAAATAAAAGTTAACAAAAAAATTAATGTATTTACTTTGCTTAATAAAAAGAATAAAAAAGCATTTCAACAAATATACAATTGTTAAAACGCTTACGATTTTATATCGTTTTTATTATAATCTTTTTGGAATTCAAAAAACATTCCTCTCAAACAACAAATACTTTATAATAATCGTAAATAACATTATAAAGCTTATATAGATCAAATATACTCCTAATAAATTCGTGATTATAATTATATCAATATTTTTGGATTTATTCAAATTGATCAAAACAAAGTTTAATAGCAAAATCGTTATAATACATATCGATAACGATAAGGGCAAGTTTGAAACCGCCTTTTAAATGGAGATTTCGAAAAGAGACATACAATTTGAACTCTTTTCTTTAGGAAAGTATACTATGAATAACATCGTTAAAAAGAAAATATAGGATATAAATGCCATATCAAGAAGTCTCTTAGTAGAATCAAAAATGCCTTCAATTCAATGGGAAATTATAATATTGTATACTATTTATTTAAAGAATCGATTTTTTATAAGAATATTACTTTTTGAAGAAGTTAAAACGTTTTCGAAAGCTATAATGCTTTTTAAAGTTTACAACAATTGTTAATCAGATTTACAAAAATTAAAAGTATTCGGATGTATAGCATTTGCTTGCAATCCTCAATAACCAAAGCAAACTATAAAGAAATTTGAATCAAAAATGCTAAAAAAAGAATATCTCTTTGTTGGTATAAAAGAAAACCAAATTTATAAACTTTTTAATCTCTTTACTTTAAAAACGATAAAAACGATAGATGTTGATTTTGATGAATACAAATTCCTATTGAAAAATGATTCAAATATATTAAATCATAAAAAAACTCCGATAAGATCAAAAAAGAAAGTAAATCAAATAAGAAATTATTTTACAAAAAGTTAACGAAATCAAAAAAGGATTTGTATTAATACAAAACAAACAAAAGTTTTTATAAATTTAGATATTAATACAAAATGGTTAGAAGCTTTTATAAATTCAAATGTTAAATCAAAACAGTTAGGAGTCCTTATAGGTTTAGATTATAAAGATAAAAAATCAAATCTTTTTATAGATTCAGATAAAAATGATTCTATATAGAATCCTTGCCCAAAAAAGGCTTTTTTTATAGTAACTACAGTTTGTAGTTTACAAATACAAATTGGAATCAAAGAAGTTATAAAGAATAAAAGGAAGATATAATACCTTACAAAAAACTCTAATATAGCATATCCGTATACAAATGCCAATATTGAAACTATCGATCTAGAGGACACTTTAAATTCGAATTTTGAGGTATAAATGAAAGCAATCAAAACAAAGTTAATTAGTTTGAAAAACAACAATACCTTTGAAATGATTAATAAATCCCTTCCAAAAAGAAAAAAACTTTTAAAGTCTAAATAAATTCTACAAAACAAATTTAATCAAAATGGTAAATTAAAAAAAAAAAAAGCCAAATTAATGGTTAAAGGATTCCTACAAAAGTATAAAATCGATTTTATAGAAATATTTGCAAAAGTTGCAAAATATTCTACGTTGCAAACCTTTTTTACTAAAGCAACGAAAGAGGATCTAAAAATCGACAATATAAACGTTGATATGGTATTCCTAAATAAAGAATTGATCGATATTAAAATCCTAATGGAAATTTTATGATTTTTTGAAAAAATATTTGCTTTAAACTCTATTAATAATTACTTCAAACTTAAGAAATCATTTTATAAGTTGAAACAAGTTTCGAAAGTATAATAGCAAGCAATTAAATTGTTTTTTAAAAGTATAAGTTTACAAACTTTATTAGTAGATCCCAATTTGTTTATTGGAAGAGAAATATATATCCTATTTTACGTAAACGATTTGTTAATATTAGGATCACGATCCGTGGTTAATACAATCAAAAAGATTATAGATCGAAAATAGAAATATAAAAATCTTGGATTAATACAAATCTTTTTAAAAATCCAAATCGAGCGGAATAAAGCTTAAAGATTTCTCAAAATACATTAAAGAATGTATATCAAAAAGCTTTTAAAACGATTCAAAATTTACAATCCAACATTTCGAAATCTCTTTTTTTTTATTAGCACTATACTAAAACCAATTATAATAGTAGAGCTATTTAGCGAAAACGATAAAGCTTTATATTTACAAATTATTGGATTAAAGATTTACTTAATAAACGGAACAAAAAACAACCTTACGTTTCCAATTGATCAACTTACAAAAATAATATATACTTTTGGAAAAAAGCATTTAATCCTTACAAATCACTTCCTGGAATTCCTCGATAATATAATCGATATTGATACAACTTATTCGAATCGATTACAACATCTATTACATTCCTACAATATTTTTACAAATGCTACGTAAAGCTTAAAAGCAAACCGAAAATCGATATAAAAAGTGATTGTTATTCAATACAAAAGCATAATAATATAGTTCTTAAACAAACAAAAATCTATAGTATTTTATACAATAGAAACTGAGATTATAGTCGCAAATAAGGATGCAAAAAAGGTTATATAGCTCGAAAAGCTAGCTATCGATTTAAAAGAACGAACCTTTTCAAAACCATTTATATTTACCCTATATTGCAACAACAAAAGCAACATTGATTGAATGCAAAAGAATAAGTTTTATAGCAAAACTAAACATATTGGTATACAATGGCATTTTATACAAAAGAATATAATCGAAAACAAAAGATTACAAATGGTATGGATTCTTGGTTTTAAATAGAGAATTAACATTTTAACAAAACAATTGATCTACCCTGGATTTTTGATTTATGGTAAAAAGCTTGGTTTTAATTTCGAAAAGCATTAAAGAAGCTTTTATATCGCGATACAATATAACCATAAAATGTTAAACTTTCAAAAAAAAAACATAAATATTACAACAATAATAGATTGTCGCTGCAAAAGTTAATAAGGCTTTAAGATATATATATAATACTAAGAAATCGAAAATAATGAAAAAAGTAATTATTTCTACAAAATGTTCAATTATATAGATTTTTGGGTTTGGAATAGATCAATTAAAATGCGTTTTGAGTTTATATAAAGATTTGGAAAATACAGGATTATTAGTATTAAAAAGCACTTCAAAAAGCCTTCAAAAACGCTTTTTAAAAAGCTTTTTCTTTATATAATTTTGATGGTCGAATTCGATTATAGGGGGGCTATTGTAATCACATATAGCGCTATACTTAGTTAGGTATCTCCACCTCATATACTCAATAGAACACATATGCCACTTCTAGAATATTAGACAATATACACACTCTACCACTACAATAAATATAAATCAAGACGAACGGCAGCAACCTGCGAATAGCGCAACGATGAAAGAAGAAGAAGAAGTATGTCCTCGGTACTTGTATGGATGAGTGAGAAGATTCCGTATCGATAAAATCTCACCCGTGGCGTTGGAAGTAAGCAAGCAAGGAAACAATTGGATGGATGGATGGATGGAGAAATAATCAAAAGACAAGAGAGAGATATACTTGGTGGTGAGCGAACTTACATATATATATTGTCAAGAAGTTTCAAGTACTCAAGTAGAAACAAAGTTGATGTGAAGCTCGTAGTCGTAGTCGTATAGTAGATAAGATAAGGTTTCTCGAGTAGATGTTCACTTGAATCAAATCAAATCAATAATCGTTTTCTTGTAACGGATTGATCAACTATCTATTCTTCCTTTCTTTCTTTCTTCCTTCCTTCCTTCCTTCTATTCAAAGTACGATTATCATTTATGTCTCGTTAGAGGAATAAGACGACTTGATATCTCCAAGCGCCAGCTATGTACGAGTATATTACGCACATCCAGCCTCTCCATGTATAGTGGAATAATCTAAAAGCAACGAGACAAAGATCGCCCATCCTCGAGTAAAGTAAAAGTAAAACCAAAACCAAACGCCCTTCATTTGCAATCTTCATGATATTATATAGGCTGTTCATCATACGACGCCAATCCACCAGATCCCAAGATGCAATGCAGTGCAATGCAGTCAATGCAATTCAAACCTCCAAATTAACCATAACCATAACTATAACCAAGATCAGACTAAAAATAGGCACTTTTCCTTCGAGAATTCTCACTCTCTTTATTCATCAAACATTTCCTCTCAAGCCACCTCGCGAATTTCGTAGATGGAACATCGACCCCCCTCCAAAACACATCTGCCGTCCATAATATTATCGGCCCGTAGATCAATAATCCCGCCACCCAAAACACATGTCGACCGATGAAAGAATCCTTCCCAATCGTATCGTCGAATAGGGGTCCAAATCGTGGCTCGAGGATCGTAAGACAGAGATTGTGCGTGAGGTAGAGGGCGTATGAGATATTGCCTAGGTATTGGGGGAGTGGGTGGTTGAAGAGAGATTGTAGAGTGGCGAGTTGCGTGCATGCGAGCACGATTTGAAAGGCCGCGAGACAGAACCAAACTCTTTGACCACTATATGGTGTCGGGGTATGTGCGTTGAGGGTGGAGAGAAAGGGGATTTCGTCCACGTGTTCGTTGGTCCAGGAAGAAATATAGAGACCACAGATGAGATTGAGAATCCAGAAAACCTTCATGGGGGTACCATGATCGAACGGCATGGTGGGATTGGAGGAATCGAAGGCTGGAGGCATGGGTGGCTCACTCTTTTTGTCGCTGACTTCCGCAGTGGGGAGAATAGAAGAGGATTCAGGGGAGTTGGATGGTGGCGAATGGTATGATTGGAGAAGGGTCACTTCGGCGATGAACATCCCGCCCAAGAACTCAACGGCATGTAATTGTGCGCTCCAGAAGCAGAATGACATGATGCCTGAGAGGATCAGGAGACGCATGCTGATACGAGCATGGGAAAGTCCAAGCACGACAATGAACAGAAGCATCGATTGTGCGAATTCCACGGGGATCGTCCAAAGTGCTGGATTGTAGCGTGGTAGAGGCGAAGAAGAGTCATCCCATCCCCAGGACGATTGTAAAAGTTGCCAGCAAGTTTCATACCAACTCCCGAGTTGAGCAGTGAGTGACCAGAGAGGAAAGCCGTATCGAGCTTCGGAGAACTCATAGTACACGGCAAGAGACATTATAAGGAGCGTTATGAAAGAAGGTAGGAACAGACGAACTGCACGGCGGAAGACGGAAGAAGATAATGTGGATGCGAGGGCCGAGTATTGTTGAGTATGTATTTGTTTCAGAGGTTTGTAGGTGAGGACAAATCCTGAAATGATGAAGAATATATGTACCATTGGCCTGGCAGAATATAATATTCGAAGGAATGGTAATTGTATCGGTGATGAAATGGCTCCATCCTCGTATAATCCATATGGTTCGGTCCACCACCCAATATTCTCCTCAGTATAATGTCCCATGAATACAATGAACGAAGCTACCCCTCGCAAGCCATCGAGATATGAAGTGGGATGTAACTTTTGCGTCTTCGGTGAACTGGGCCGCATCGTTCTCCGTTGCAAGAAACTCGGTACACATCCATATGCGAGTTTTTGAATTAGCCGCTTCCCTGAACTCAGGAAGACTGTATACTCCGAATTCTCCTGCGAATCTGTTTCCATAATTGCCCATAACATCTGAGGCTTATATCCCTCGGCTGCCATCATCCGGGAAAGAGTTACTCTACTGACAATACCAGATTGTGCCGTAGATACCACAGTTAAGATGATTTCTACCAAGAGAAAAAATGTTGACTCTCACAGAGATTCAATGCTTCTTTATGCGCAATCACTTACTGCTGGATTGCTCTCCAAATATTTTCCAAAAAAAAAAGACGAATTGGTTTGGGTATCAAAACAAAATGCAAGACAGGAAATTGAACATGAGAAAGATTTATGGTTCGAGGAGGACATGGGGGGAATATGGATTTAAGGAGAACATAGAGGACCTGAAATCTTCACCTTCAGACCATTCAGACCTCAAACTGTTGAGACAGCTCACTCAGATGTGATCGACCAACTTTTGGCGGGGCCATCGCAGGTTAATGGTGTAGTTATGACATTTTGATTCAAATCCAATCAGTTTGGGATTCAGATGATGAGCCTTTCCCCCTTGGCTTTGGTAAATCGGTTTATCCCTCCTACCCGCTGCCAATCGCTGTTCACCATCAACCAAATCATGCATAAATTAGGTTGGGTTTGGGACTCTGAACTCTGAATAGGGATAGACATCTCCGGAATCCGGATGGACCAAGGCATGTTGATCAGTCCCGCTTGAAGTATTTTTGTGGATGAAACGAACAAGTTGTTTCAACTTGATTTCCCAGCAGAAGAATCGAGACATGTACTTACAGACCTCAAGTGCAGAACTCTTGCTTGCTTGATTCCATGCGTGCATACTACGGCCTTTGCTTGAGATGCCACTTCGAAATTCCCATCTTAGACTTGCGGCTCATGTAGAGATGTAGAGATGTAGAGATGTCGTGTAACTGGTGTTGGTGAAGAAGGATGGTGGATCGAGACGTGAAAGGAGGAGGTAAGGCTAACCTAGCTAGCAAGTGAGCGGGCCACCTCGTGACCAATCCCATGAGATATGTAAATCCTTCTACCTTTTCAATAATCAGGAGAAGCTTGTCAGGGGAAAAGGCTTATTATTACCTGCTTCGGTGTTGGCATCTCAGCTTCCAAACCATTTCGGAATCGATGTGTTCCAAGTGACTAAATTACTCGACTAGTTTTATGTACATATATACTCTCTGTATTTGTATACATATATTTATATAAATATATAAATAACGATAGAGTTAATTAATCTTGATTACAAGGTTTTCATCTTTCTACAACCTGGATTCATTGCGCAATAACAACACCATGTCTCTCGCACTCAGTTTCTTTATGTAGTAAGCGAGTAGACTAAAGTACCGTCTTGATTGATGAATTAGGTCATTGGCCAATCAACGTTGATGTCATCAAATAACATATACCACCAGTCCTTTCTTTCAACATGCTCAGGTCAATACATAAAAAGATCTACTCGTATCCGGGGAAAGGAGTCATATGAATGAGAAACGTAACGATATGGTTAAGGATGGTGGCGCCGTTCGCTTTCGCTAAACTTGTAACTGCCGACTCTTCTTTGTTGCTACCGTCTTGATATTTGCCTGCTCACTGAGCTTTTACAGTATCCCAGCGACGCTGGCTTGATTGACTTCACCATCATATACTCGAGTAGATTCTGAATACATTGCACAAGTTCCTAACTCACGCATTTTCTCAACTTCCTTAACCGAAGAGATCTTCATTCGTGTTCGTCATCACCAGGCATCATAATCCCATCATAATCCCATCATAATCCCATCATAATCCCATCATAATCCCATCATAATCCCATCATAATCCCATCATAATCCCATCATAATCCCATCATAATCCCATCACGAACCCAGCACGCAGGGCCCCTGGTAAGCCGATAGGCAACCTTCCCGACGCTTCTCTCTGATGATGAGTATCACCCCTGTGGACGAGTGGTTCGTTAGATGCGTTGGTGTCCACTGTCTACTGTCCGCTGCTCAAAGGCCTTTCGCATTATTTCGACAAAAATACACCCTTTGACACAAAGACGATCAAGTGGCATTCTAGATCTTTCAGGCGCTGAAATTTCAGGCAAAACATACCTTTCAAATCAAATCAATACGTTGCGAGATCTCCGCTCATCAAGGCTTTGGATTTTGATGTGGAATGTGCCCCCGTTGTACCACGCATGGTGGATCGCAATCATAAATTATCAAAGCTGGGAAAGGAAAGGAAAGGAAAGGAAAGGGGCGAGGCCTAAGCAAAACCTGTGGGGGTGAGTTGTTTCGTTTCGTAATATCGTTGATTGAGTCGCGATGCTTGAGATGAGCGAGTAGAGGCTACTTCAATCGGCCATGCAAACGGCGACATACCATGGTACTCATTTTTCCGAGCGAGGAGATATCTTTATGCCAACGATGGAAAATTCAAGGAGATGGTGTCGGATGAGGTCGGCGTAGATCTGGGTGTTCCTCTCAAATACATGTATCACAGTAGTTCTGCGGTCATCAATTCTGCATCGATTGTGCATGCTCCACTGTGATCAGTACCAGAGCACGCAGAAAGTTTTGCAGTCCAAAACCGTAGGAAGCCTCACCGGGAGTGCCGTGTACAGGATTGGAAATTCCACGGTGCAACCAACTCCTTCTCATTCATCCCCATCACCTCTGTACCTGATCTCTACATATATAAAATTCTCTATTTATACATTTATACCCATACATCATTCAATTACTTCTAGACTCTTGCTACTTGCTACTTGCTACTTGCTACTTGCTACTTGCTACTTGCTACTTGCTACTTGCTACTTGCTACTTGCATTATTTCCTCACACAGCAAATTTAACATCGATGTTCGTTCCTCATAGCCTAAACCAACTTCTTCAATCATATATGCCATCGTGCTTCGAATTATTTTCAATGCCTCCATTTATCTATTCATCCCCTCATCTAGCATTATCGGGCTTCCATCTAATCAACATCCCTTTCATATTGAATTTCTCTTCCGTCATCCCTTTCTCTTTCTTTCTTCCTTTCTTCCTTCCTTACCCCCTTACTCCCTAGAAAGTCCCAACACCAACCTCGCTGCCAACTTCCACCCGTCCTATCCAATCAAAATATACCCTAGATATCTATATACATCACCGACCCGCCCCCACCCTCCAAGCAACACTATGTACAAGGTCAGAGTTAGCCAGCGAGTGCCAGCACTTCTTCCCCAACCGAGTTTCGTTGAAAATAGAGCATGATCGATAACCACAGGGAGAGTTTGAGAGGTTCGTCCGCGTCTTGATACTGTGAGCGTCTGATGAGTGGATTGGGCTCTGCAATCTCTCGTTTCTGCACGTTGCATCGATCTCACAGCTTCATTTTCATCTATTCATATATCACATCACATCACAAACAACATCCAAATGTGCCCAGGAAAAAGTGACGCAGGGGGCGGGGGTAAGGGGGGGAGACGAAGAAAGAGAAAGAGAAAGGAAAGATGAACATCTCAATGGCAGAATCATCACCAGACAACAAAACAGAACTAATGCCAAATCACACAACCAAAAGCAACCAAAGAAAAAGAAGAAGAAGAAAAATAACATCATCATATCGACATCACATCGACATCACATCGCAAACGCTAGAAATATACTCGAGCAAAACTTTAAACGAGACGAGTATAAAGACTAGAGGTTAATTAAATCCTTAAAAAAACCTCTCGATTTCTTTTGCTTGAGAATATCATGTTGAATTCTATATTACAAATTAAAGTATTTCTTTAATTATAAATTTCTTCTCCTTCTCCTTCTTCTTCTTCTCTTTCTTTTCCTTCTCCTCCTCCTTCTACTCCTTCTACTCAAGTAGTGTGAACCATCACATCTGACGGACCGTAGAAACAATCCCGTCCGTGCATACGTACGTATATAATGCGTATCTGCGTAAGATCTTTAGGATCTTGCTTGCAGATTGAGAGTGAGGGTTGAAGGGATCGTTGGTTTGTTTAGGAGAGGGAGAGGTGACGAGTCCTATCTAGAGTATATGATGGTATCCTCAACCAAATCTCCTTGGAGAAAAACTCCCGAGCGAAAAATAAAACGTTTTTTGATGTAGGAGTGGAAGGGGGAGTATAAAGAGGGATTTGATAGTATTAGTGTTGTTTGTTTATAGGTGGGTGGGGGTTTGGTGTGAGGTGGATTTGAGGGGTGGATGATATTTGATGGGGGGAGGGGGTTGAAGGGTGTTTGTTGGTTTATTTGGTTTGAGATTGTATGGAGTGATGCTTTTTTGGATTGGGATGATGGTGGATGGATGGGGATGGGGATGGGGATGGCGATGGGGATGGCGATGGGGATGGCGATGGGTGGGGTTTATGTATGTATATATGTATATATGTATATATGTAATTCCAGAGATATGATAGAGGTTAAAAAGTGAAAGTATGAAAGAGCAAAAGGGCAAAAGGGCAAAAGGGCAAAAGAATGATTCAAGAGACCCTGTACGAAAGGAGAGGAAAGCTACGTTTTTGTATATCCAAGAGAGGGAGAAAATTGAACGAACGATGAAGAATGAACAATGAACAGACAATAGGAAGAAGCATAAGAATAGAAAGAGGTAAAGAAAGAGAACAAGAGCATATATTCCCAAAAAGAAAGAGGGAAACCAAGACAGGATCGTGAAAGACTAGTAACTCCTATGAACCTCCACCAGCTCCCATCTCGAAATTTGAGGATATAAATAATGCCAGCTCTGATGGGCGTCGGTGACTGATTATTCATCACCTAGTGACTACGAGTATATCTATCTCTTCATACGAGGAAGTGATTGGTTAAATGACTAAATCTCCTCTCCCGCTCAACATCAATATCGGATAAAATAAAAAGACGAAAGAAAACGCCAACAATCCCTCCTCCTCCTCCTCCTCCAACCCAACAGAACCAAATATCCCCAAGTCCAGAAACCAAACTAAAATGCACAAAGAGTTAATCCATAGCATCCGGCAAATCCTCAAGTAGACTTCGAGATCCTTTGTTCTGTCCTATCATACTCAGTACATACATACACATCAATAGCACGATCTGCCGAGATTGTACGCGAGTATGTATGTATGTATATCCTGTAACCCACTCGTATAATCTATCATATCGATGATCATAAGATGTAGATTTAGATGTAGATTTCTGTCGAGATGTAGAGGAACAGAAGTAAGAGCTTGACATAAAAATATCGTGATGCGGTTTATCACCATCATCATCACTACTCATACTGCACTCAGATACTCGTAGATGAGATGGGGAGAAGACAGAATGCCCTCTTGATGAGTACCGTCGGAACCAAATGGCCGAAAACGAAAACTCTTCGTCGATAGAGGACGACGGAAATGAGGATAAGGGGAGAGGAGAGAGAGAGAGAGAGAGAGAGAGAGAGAAAGAGAAAGAGAAAGAGACCACAATCAACCCACCAAACCCAAGCCCAAACCCAAACCCCAAACCCCCTTCATTCCAATGCCACCGCCAGCGAGCAAAAGCAAAAGCAAAAGCAAAAGCAAAAGCAAGCCATAACAATCCTCTATAACCAACCTGACCCGTACAACTCCCAACGATCAAAGAATACCATAACACCTCCCCTCGCCCCCAACCCAAAATCTCGACCTCAACTCAGCTCAGCTCAACTCGGCTCAAAAACCAGCCATCTCCGCTCGAACAGAAAACAAACAAGAGCTCAAAGGTTCAACCCCAATCCGACCATCTATCTACTTACTCGTATACAATGACGACGGTAAGGGTATATGTAAAGTTAATAAACCTTATGTAGAATTGTAGATGTATTATATACATCTATCGCCTTCATCATCCATCATCCATCATCCATCATTCACTATTCACTATCTATTACCCATGAGCCAATACCCAAGACCCAAGACCCCAAACTTGCGATGCGATACATCGATCCAAAATCCCAAATCCAAGATCCAAAATCGATGTTACACATCACGTGAAATGTCGTGCTTTAACCCCACGATGACACAAGCAACGCAACGCAGCGCCAAGAAGAAAAAAGAGTCCATGCGGGGAAGATAGATGGACAGGGGGATCCGATGACCGAGGATGATTACAGTACAACTACAAAGTACAAGGGCTCAAGAAAAAAAAAGAGATTCTCGTGCATGTTATCCGAGATCCTCTGAGGATTCGTCCGCTGGTCGTGGCGCACTAGACCTAAAGCAAACACGCATGAGAAGAATCCTTGCTAGCGTCCATCACGCCATCTGGAATCCTCGAGACAAGGCCAAGGTGAAGAAGGCGAGAAGTTTGTTCTTGGTTATGGATGATGGATGGTAGAGTGATGGAGTGATGGAGTAATGATTGTTTAATAATGAAATGTCGTGCTTGGGTTTGGCGATCCACTCTTTTTCTTTGGGGGAGAGGAGAGAGGAG
>NGKF01000006.1:1443385-1455708 GCA_002162555.1 Monilinia aucupariae
CTATATACTCAAATCATCTCCCCTTCTCTTCTCTCCCCTTCTCTTCTCTTCTCTTCTCTTCTCCTTCTTCTCTCCCCTCTCACCTTGTTTTGCATTATACCAATCTGGATCTTACTCCTCTACATACAATCCCATCCCATCCCCTCCAATCACTTTCCTCTTACCCTTTCTGATATCATTGAAGTGGATCACACCATCGAGGAGAAAATTGTGCCATTTCTTGTGCTAGCCTGTTCACATCACTTTCCTCTTTCAATCCCCAACCCTCTCACCAACTGAATCAAAACCTTTCCTCTTTTCTCCCAAAGTCATCAAAATCTTGCCTTGTTCAACCGAAAGAAATACATATTCAAAATGGGAGTTCACCGGGAATCATCTGCCTCGAACTCTGAGTCGGGATATGCTTCGGGAGCTTCTTCTCAAAGCTCTCTTCCGCAAATTGTCCTCACAAAAGCTCATCTGAAGTTCATCAATTCGACACTCAACAATCTTCAACCTATGGAAATCCTCAGATGGTCCAAGATGACCTTCCCTAACCTCTTCCAGACCACCGCTTTTGGAGTGACCGGTCTTGTCACCCTTGATATGTTAAGCAAGTTGCAGAAGGAAACACCCGAACTACCGGGAATCGATGCTATCTTCCTTGATACATTGTATCACTTCAACGAGACCCTCGAATTGGTGGAGAAGACCAAGAAGAAATATCCCAATGTTAACTTGCATGTTTACAAACCAGAAGGATGCCAGACCGCGGGAGAGTTTGAGGGAAAGCATGGAAAGGAATTATGGAAGACCAATGCCGACTTGTATGATTGGGTTGCTAAAGTCGAACCGGCTCAAAGAGCATACAATGAATTGGATGTTGCCGCAGTATTGACTGGCAGGAGAAGAAGTCAAGGTGCCAAGAGAGAGAGCTTGGACATTGTTGAAGTTGATGAGGCGGGCTTGATCAAGATCAACCCGTTGGCATCGTGGAGCTTCAAGGAGGTGCAAAATTACATCAAGGAGAACGATGTTCCATATAACGACTTGTTGGATCGTGGATACAAGAGTGTTGGAGATTGGCATTCAACCGAGCCAGTAAAGGAAGGAGAGGATGAACGTGCTGGAAGATGGAAGGGTACTGAGAAGACCGAATGCGGGATCCACAACAAACGATCCAAGTATGCGCAATACTTGTACGAGATGGAACAAAAGAAGCAACAAGAGGAATTATTGGCAGCATTAGAGAAGGTGCAGGTTGGCGAAGAGAGGATTGATGATATCATCATTGGAGCATGAGGTCAACAGCACTTGCTATCTTTCTTAGCATACTTTCTCTTGACGATCTTCTCATCCTCGGCATGATGCACCTTTCATGGTCGGAGTTTTGGTTGGAATAATGGTGGGATAAACATGAGTTGTGAGCGTTGGAGTTGCAGGCGTTGAAGTGAAGGGAGATCATATGATACCTGAGTATGGTTTCCAAATTGTTTAGATGCCTTTTAAAGGCTCGTTTCCTTGCTGCCATCATCAGAGATTCGGTCGCGCTATCGTATAGAACAAAAATACCTTATGAAGTTACGTTACTACAATTTGAAGTCTTATTGTGATATCCTCTCATTGTATATCGAAAAAAGAGGCTTGGGGTTGCAGATGTCATATCACCAACGATATCTGGTGTTGGTGTGATACAATATCTCGTAGCAGTCATCCTCGTGGGATACCACTAGGTAACCATCATCGGATCATATGAGATCGAAATCTGTCTTGGGAGATCAGTTCCCGATGAGACGTCGGGACCAGTCAGCGGCAAGGCTCGATGAGGACAGCATCTCCGCAGAGTATTCCTCGCGCCGTCGTAAATGGCCATCAAGATTCTCGATCACTGAGTGAGGCGAAGCTGTACCTGGATGTGCAAATCTGATTCATATCACACCATCTTGCATACATCTAGAAGTTCACGAGACGAAAGCCTTGATATGGATGTGGAGGAGCTTATTAAGCCGGCCGAACGAGAACCGGGGCTGGATATGTGACATCGCCTATTAGTGACTCTGGGGCTCCAAATGGGGAAGGGGTGAAGCTTTACCTTTACCATCGGCTCAGGTGAAGCCTAGGGTAGCGGATGGAATTCGACAAGACATTGAAAATTGAGTTTGCGGGTTCTTGGGGTTTCGGTGCAAGTTACCGCGGAGAAAGCGGCCGCATAGGCGGGGTATCAATGCCAAGAACCCAATGACGACACTATTTTCTGCTCGATACCAGAATTCCAGAAAGCCTGGAACCAAAGCATGGCATTTGCTTTCCTCGTACTAGTACCGTCTTTCATCTTCTTCTTCAACAATGCTGTTATCATCTTCCTCGGATGACACCCTCTTATCCATTCGTGGAACACATTAACCTGAACTTCAACCTGCGATCAAACTCAGATAACGGTCAGAATACGGTCAGAATGCCGAGTACAATGGAAAAGGCAGGTGCCAAAGCCAAAGACGTTGCGTAGGTTCATTCTGAGGCACCCCTCCCTTCTTTACATATCCCTAATGGATTGGAAACAGAAAGGAAGATTTCAATAAAGCAAAGGATTTGGCACGCTCAGCAGCAATCAGTGGAGCTTATCTATATCCTATCAAGGTTCGTTGGATTTTGAATTCCGTTTCTTTGTTTCTCCTATCGTACCTCAAGCTAATACACCAGTACAACAGGGAATCTTCTACTTTCTCTCTCATCGCACACTATGGAAACCTCTGTTGTCGAAACTCGTACCCACTCTATCCCTATCCGCCATCGTCGTCACTCTCATGTTCATGTTCACCTACCTCCCACAACTTGCCATTCTGATCTTCACTGATGGACCCCTCGCCGCTGTCTCCGCAGTCCTCTTGACCCTCTCAGAATCTAGCACTATTATCACTATCCTCTCCAAGAACTTCCTCGTTGCGGATGCTCTTATTGATACGTTCGATGGGGTGCTGGTGGCAAAAGGTCAAACGAACGTCGTGCAAGGTGGACGAGAGATCAAGTCAGGGAAGTTTGGTGATCCAATGAGAAAGTTGGGTAAAATTGCGAAGGGTTATGGTGAGAAGTATAGCTTTGGAGGCTTAGTGAGATATTTGATGTATCTGCCATTGAATCTTATTCCGGTTGTTGGTACGGTAGTCTTCGTCGGTTTGCAGGGACGACAGAGAGGTGAAGGAGTTCATTCCAGAGTATGTTTTGACATAACTTTTTAAATCGGAATCATCAATCTAACAGAGCACTTAGTATTTCCAATTGAAGGGTTGGTCTGGTGCACAGAAAGAGGCGTGGTTGAAGGAGCACTCTGGAGCTTATACCTCGTAAGTTTGTCTTCTCAACAAATACGTATTCCTGTTCTCTCAATTCAAATGCACGGTTATTGGGGTCTGCATTACATTTGTACCCTGGAATGTGCAGTACGCCTAGTACTTTATGCCCTGTCCCTCGCTCGCATTCTTTTGATGAATGCACCTTTGACAGATCTGAGGTATCACAAAGCGAGATGATAAACAACTTTCTCTTGCGATCAGCGAATACAGAATTGACTTTAATAACATCTTTGTAGATTCGGGACCGTTGCAACACTCCTTGAACTTGTACCAATTGCATCGATTCTCTTTTCTTTCACAAACACAGGTAAATATTGTCACTCTCAGCTCTACTGTGAAACCCGATCTAACAACCTCTCAGTTGGTGCAGCACTGTGGGCTGCCGATATCGAAGGCAACGATACGACTATGACTCAAATATCTTCTCCCGGGGCCCAAAAGAAAGCTCAAAGAGCCGAGTAGAGAGGTGCTATCTGCAACCTCCCGAAATTGGCTATCTTTTCACCCGATTCCGGTGTTACTTCGTTAATTCGCTTGTGGGATCCTCTGTGGCACAACAGGTTTCTTGTGCATCAAAACCTTGCAGTTTCTGGTTCTCGGTAATCATCTACTTCTCTTCTTGTCGACGTTTGACGGTGAATATGGCGTTGGTAGCTTGGTAGCGATGGCGTAGAAATAAGCGAAGGCTGTTATCCTTTGCGTTGCCCTTTTCAAGAATCCAAAATAAAGGGATGATTCTATCACATGTATTCATTATCTGCTGCAAACTGTGCAACATGAAGCGATAAAATTTTACCGAGGTTATGTATTTGTAAGTTCATTATTCCGTTGGAATCGCTCTGAAGTCGATGACGCCAGACAACGGGGTCCCGGGGAACACTCCATTAGAGCGCAAATTGAAGCCCTCATCCGGATTCCAAGGTTCCCGTCTTCTGTGTAAAAATTTCGTATCTTTTCACGAGATACCATTCACAAGATTCGAGTCACGTTAAATATGGAAAACGAAGCATAGCTCATGCTCTAGAGTGGCTGGTAGATGGCATTGCATCCGCGATCAACGGGGCGTCTGTTCATTCTAATTCTGATGTGCTTTTTGACCCAGATATGCAATCAGGCTGACTGTTAGTAACCTTAATACGAGGTATCTTGATCAAATGAGGTCCAGAAATTCATGTCAAATTGACTTCTTGGAGCATATTCGTATACCGCTGGGTATTCACATGCATAACATTTCAATTGAGCGAAAGGCATCTCTTCCTCACGCAAGAACAAGCTCATCAAGTCACGGCTAGGTGCGCCGTCGCTCGGTGCGTGGTCCAACATAGAGGACGGGAATGCAGCCGACCGGTGTGTAACATCGACCTAATAGCCCACCCCTAGTCCCTCAAGTTGAGAGACAGTTTTATATTGCCATATTTGAGAAGTGATTCAAGTTGATGCGTTTCCACTCCAGGCAATTGGCTATTGACTCGGGAGCTTGCCATATGGTACAGGCACAACATTGATGAAACTGAGGGCAGAGGGAGATGGATAACGAGTCCGACTTTCCAAGTTGCGAGAAGCAAGCTGAGTTTCTCCTCATGTCTTCGATATCGAGGGGAAATACACATGGCGATGATGGGTACCCGTGCAGACCTCCTCCCCGGTGGGATCTCTTGATCAGAGTATGATCCAAATCATTCAATCTAGACATGCACAGTACCTGCTTAGTATGGATGAAACCTTGGAAAGGAATGATGAATGATGCGATATGATGTCTTCCATTGGAGGGGATTGTGGAAACGGTGGATTGATGGATACTTGCTGGCTCTTGTCGCTCGCCTACCTGCTTGCCTCCCTGCCTGCTTACATCCATCGCTTACTGCCGACCACCTCCTACCTAGTTCTGTCAGTCCTTGACTCCTTCTTTTCCTGGAGACGGGAAGCGGATCGAGGGGATTCGGAGGGGAGGGGCCACCGAGAGCAAGCAGCACCTGGAGAATCCCCATCATTGCTCGGTGTTTTGTCTTTTGGACTCGGGGACTGGATTGATAGGTAACTGTCACGATTACCTCGTGCGCACCTTTTCAATTTCCTTTCCTTTCCTTTCTTTTCTTTTCTTTTCTTCTTCCTTATATTTCAATCTTTCACTTCCCACGCAATCAATTTATTTCCGTCTTTCATCTCATCTCATCTCATCTCACCCTCTCTCCTTCTCTCCTTCCATCTTCTTTCTTTCCATCTCATCTCACCTCCTTCGACAATCCATCGGTTCTTTTGAATAGACATTCTCGTCTTCGAGAGCTATCCTTCAATAAGGACCAACCTGTCCTACTGATCTTGAATAATCTCCGTCGTTATCTGCTTCTGCTTCTGCAGAGTCACACTCGTTTGTCCTCGTCATCAAAACTCAAGTGAGAGATCGATCTCAGGTATGTACTTCTTCCCAGCTTTCTTTCTACATCAGAGAAGTACCTCTACTTCCTTCAGAATCAATTGATTCTATCTCAATCGTCACTGATTCAATCCCTTTCACATAGATCAAGATGAGAGTCAACGTTACTGCGAGACTCGTGTCGAGCGCAGTTATTCTTGCCTTGGTGCCTGCCGCTCATGCTCTGCCACAATGGCTTCAACCACATCTTCGAAATACCAATGCGGACGCGTTTGCTCCTCGGGATTACACCATCTATGAGAGAGCAGAGGGTATTCAAGATCGCTATACACCATACGGATATGGACCCCAACCCACCTACACAATCAAGCCGGTCACAACTGCTGATCCTGAGGAAACTTCATCATCAGGTAATCAAGTTGGTCAGTCATCAATCTTCCTTCTCAATCTCAAGAACCACAAACTAATTGAACTAGGATCTACTGTCTCTTCTGCCTCCAGCTCCGGCTCCGGCTTCTCAGTCAGCGGTATACTTTCCACCGGCACGTCTCCCGTTAGTTTCTCAACTGCTCCAGTATCTGTCGAACCTTCTGCAGTTACTTCTTCAACCATTGCATACTCTACAATTACGGTTTCCGTTTCTCCTACAGAAGCTTCTCCCTCAACTTCCGTCTCGAGCTATGATCCAGGAACTTCGGCCCCGGCGACAGATACTACCGCTTCAGAATCCAATGGAAATTCACCAACAACATCTGATGGCACATATGAGCCATCTGGTGCCACCTCACCGGGATACTCTTCTGCCAGCCCAAGTACAATTACTACCCCAGGAAATGCTGGTAGTAGCACTCCTTCAGCACAAACTAGCACAGAAAGTACATCTCCCACAGGTGGTGTTACAACTTATTCAGGTTCTTCAGTTGTCCCCAGTCCTCCAAGTTCAACACCCACCGCCTCAGAATCTTCTGCTGGCCAGAGTTCCTCTGTTGCTAGTTCTGAAAGTTTAGGCTCTACAGTGATTAGCACTCGAACCTATACAATCACTCCTACCATCACAGTACCATCGGGAAGCCAGATGACTACTTCACAAGGAAGTACCCCATCTGGAGGTGAGACATCAGCCACTCCATCAGGAGGTGAAACGATAAGTACCCCACCGGGAAGCGAGACGCCAACCACCACAGCAGGAGGAGAAACAACGACTGGAGGGACAGCCTCAAGTGAAAGCTCAAGTGCTCCTAGCTTCTCATCGGGAGGTTCGAGTACTGGGCCATCCACAAATACTTCGGCTTCAGCAACTGGCCCTGTCACTTCTGGAATCTCTTCATATACACCATCAGGTGGCATTTCATCATCAGCACCTGGAAGCTCAACTGGAAGTAGTGCTCCTTACACAAATTCGACATCAGGATCAGCACCAACAACTTCGTTTGTTTCTTCTGGGACTGCACCATTTACCTACCCTTACCCAACGGGAAGCGGAATTTTATCAGGTGGGGGTATTTCTGGAGGCTTCTCAAGCTCGAGTGCGTCAACACCTTTATACACAAATTCGAGCGCTTTAGCTAGCTCAACCTACCTCGGCACTGCACCTTTATCTTCCGGCTCTTTGATAAGCAGTACTTATTCGACAGCAGCTCCATCATCCACCTCTTTGTACCCTATATACCCGCTGAATTCATCTGTATCAAGTGGTGTAGTTGGTCCAACGGGATCGAGCGTTTCTGGTGGAATTAATTCTAGCTCATCTTCTGGTGCTCCTTTCCCGACAGGTAATAACACTTCAACAACCGCTGGTCCAGCTGATACAGGATCTGTATCAACATCCTCCTTCCTAGGAACTGTTACCTCCGCATCTTCTGTCTCAGGCGTCATTAGCTCTTCTGCGGGATCCACTATTCCATATTATCCTTATGGAAACAGCACTCCGTGCACAGGGGGCTCAGCAGGTTCGGTAACACAAAACCCAAGCTCGGCATCAGGAGGATTCCCATCGGGCACTGGTGCATCAGGAGGAATCAATTCATCAGTTGGATCTTCTGGAACATATCCAATTTATAATTCTACAACAGCAGCAGGCCCTACGAACCCTGGAACCTCGGTATCTGGCGGTGTCGCCTCTAGCGTGTCCGGAGGGGTTAGTTCATCGATTCCATACACTACACCGTATCCGATCTCCAACAGCACAACAGCAGCAGGTCCAACAAATTCAGACACCTCACTCTCTGGTGGTCTTACTTCTGTTCCACTTAGCACCGGTAGCTCACCATCATCAAGCGTTTCAGGCGGCATCAGTTCTGCGGTAGCATCTTCGCAACCTTACCAACCTTACCCTTACGGAAATTATACAGCTCCACCATTTGCCACAGGTACAGGCGATACAACTACATCCGCAACTTTTAGTTCCGGAAGTTATCCATCAAGCACTGGTACAATACCCTTAGGAACGGGAAGCTCGAGCACTGATTCTGGACCATCTTCGTCGGTTCCATACCCAACTTCATCAAATGGAACTTCGACTAGTGGGTCAACGGGACCATCAGGGACTTTGCCGATCTCAAGCGGCACGTTACCTGTAGGAACAGGAAGCTCGAGCACTGATTCTGGACTATCTTCATCAGTTCCATACCCAACTTCTTCCAACGGAACTTTAATTAGCGGACCAACTGGATCGGGTACTTCACCAGTCTCAAGCTCCAATCCATCATCTGTCTCGGGTAATCCAACCACCAGTGGGAACGGTGCTTCGGTGACTCCAACCCTATCGTCCAGCACTTCCGACCCAAATGAATCGACTTCCAGCCAAGTTTCTAGAGAAACCTCAATGTCGTCACCTCCGACCAGTGGCTCATTCAACACAAGCACTGGAGGTTTCCCCACCACATCTTCTTCTCCATCAGGCAAGTTAAACATAAAATCCCTATTGAAATTTTGCTGACTTTATTTTGAAGGAGGTTTTGGTACGTCGCTCACGTCAGCAACATCAATTCCATCCACATTTGCAACATCCGTTTCGACTGGTTCATATGCTGGCACAAACTCTTCTTCTATCATCTCATCAGCCTCAACTTCTGATTCTGGTTCTTTAACTACTTTATCCACAGATGTTACAAGCACCATACCCTCCACAAGTGCCTCCACTCCAAGCTCTTCCTATTCCCCACCACCAACTTATGCTCCTCCACCTCCACCATACTACGCCCCTCCTCCGCCTCCGCCTCCAGGATACAATTGGGGATACTGGGGTAAAAAGCATCAGAAAAAAGATGCTGGTAGTGTTCGTCGTTGGTTCTGGTGAGAATCGAGAACAGTACACCGAGGCGCTGAGCTCAACAAACACAAAATTTCGCTTCTAGACTTGCTTTCTTTTTGACATTTTGATTGTATTCAGATATTTTCTTCGGATATCTTATTTTTCTTTCTTTACCACGGCTTTGTTTTCCCTTTTACGTATGGACGGAAGCAAGGAAGGTTCAAAATGACTATCATGTCACTTAATGTATATCAGCTTCATTTACAGCACGGTACTTTTATGACCCAGCAAGAATGGACTATGATAGAAGTTACCTAGGTAGTTATGTGGCAAAGTTGTACGAAATAGCTACATACAGACAAAGAAATAACATATCAAATCAATGTGCTCATATTGTTCGTGTTGAGCATCGTGTTCAGACTAGAAAGGGGTCAGAATGCTAGACGTTGGGCATTATTCCTGGCTGATTCGCTCGAGTAATCTTCCTGGAACTTGAAGAACTGTCCATGATATGTTTGATCGTCAGGCACTTTCCCAACGACGTTGGCCTCATTCACATACTCGTACTGTACTGTGTTCTCATTCCTCGTATTAGCCAGTTGGGTTTGTGATCTTCGGTTTCATATCGGTTAAACTTTCCTCGTACAGAATGCGACTGCGCTAAAGTAACCTTATGTAACCTTACCCCTCCCATCCCATTTCACATTCTCATAAGTTTGCAACGAATGGAAAGCTCCTCCCCCACCACCACCTCTCTATCAATCCTCAAACCACTCGATTTCTAACTACAGATTCAACATCCGGAGGGAAACTACTCAGACTCCTTCAAAATCCAAACCAGCATGGCTGAAAATGAAGCACCAGTAAGAACTGGACGTCCTAGCTTTGGCAATAACGTGCGCAGTCGGTCTTACCTTCAAGAACATCAGCAATATCGTCCACCACAGCAAGATGGTCATCAAGGCATAGATAGTATAGTAGAGGGTCTTCAAGGGAGCTCAGTTTCATCCTCTACTAAGTCTTTCACTCAATACAATGGGGTCCCTTCTCCGCAACATCCTCCGAAGATTGTTGACAGCGGGCTCAACCATACCTTGTCACACGCGAATTGCCAACCCGCACCAGATACAGTCTCCGATCGAATGATTGCGACGCTCATTTACAAGACGAAGTTCCCTCGTGTTTCAGTCACCGATTATCCACAAGATCGTTCCCCTTCCCCAGCTTCATCTCCATCAAGATCATCTGTGACTTCCACTTCCCGCGCCATCCCACCAAATCTTGCACCCGTTCGCACACTCTCCAACTTTCCCCTCGAGCCACCTCCACCAGATCCAGAACCACTCGACCATCTCTATGGCAGTTATATCTCACAACTTTGTCTCACATCCTTCCTCCACCTTATCCAGTCTCTGCCAACCAGATCTGGTTCCGATTTCCTCTCTTCATCTCACCGCTGCCTCGACAACCCCGATCATCCCTCAATAGTCGAACTCACATTCTCACCCATTCCTGATCCTACGTACCTCGATCTTCAAGACTTGCGTAAACATGAACTTCTTTATCGCTTTGAGCGCGAATGGAATGTTGACGTTATCCTCCAACAGGATACTGTGCTCAGACGTTATCCGCGCCTCGTGGTCTTCGATATGGATTCCACGCTTATCGAGCAAGAAGTTATTGATTTGATTGCTGCTTCTATCGGAGTAGAAGATGCGGTATCTGCCATCACTGCACGGGCTATGAATGGAGAATTGGATTTCTCTGCATCCCTCCGTGAGCGTGCGAGATTGTTGAAAGGAGTCAAAGCGGATATATTTACACAATTGAGGAATGTTATTAAACCTACGAAGGGTGCGGCGGAACTCATTCGTGCGCTGAAGAGAATGGGTGTTAAGACTGCGGTTTTGTCTGGGGGTTTTATCCCCCTGACGCAATGGCTTGCCGATCATTTGGGCATTGATTACGCGTTTGCCAATACTCTTGAATCGGATCCAAATACCAATACTTTAACGGGTGAAGTTCTGGGTTCCATTGTTAATGCAGAGAAGAAGCGAGATCTACTCCTTGAAATTGCGAAGAAGGAAAACGTTGCATTAGAACAAGTTGTAGCAATTGGTGATGGTGCAAATGATTTGTTAATGATGGGGGTAGCTGGTTTGGGAGTTGCATGGAATGCGAAGCCTGTGGTGCAAATGGAAGCCCAGGCAAGGTTGAACGGAGATACTTTGTTGGATCTATTGCACATCTTTGGGTTGACAGCTGAAGAGATCAAGATTTTAACTTCTTAGGAAGAAGGCATGCATGGAAGATTTTCAACATGGCATTTACATTTACATTTACCACGCTGTGGGCGTGGAGAAAGGCGGGTGGAGGAGCGAGATGAACGAGTTGAGGGAGCCGGATGAAGCACCGGAAATCACAGATCTGTATATCCTTTTTGATTGGATTTTTTTTCGGGGCATACAGGAAGGAGTGTGAAAATTCTTACAATCCTTGTTTTATGACAAGTTCACGAATATCATGAGCGATGAGTATTAGATGAAAAGTCATTTTTCATCATTATCTTTTGAAAGCCTCAGAAACCGTGTGCACCTTTTTTGATCTTGTACATACTCGAGTACAACGCCTGGCGTGCTTATATTTTGACAACGTGATGAGATGTTTCATGGATTTAGAATAGAGTGTTAGCATGGAATGCGAGTAGATAGATTATATCCTTCTTATTTTACGGGGATATCTTTTTCTTCTTATACTTACTCGTATATATATTCCTGTAGGGTAGGGTGGAATAGAGTGGAATAGAGTGGAATAGCCTAGAGTGGATTTCATTGAAAATCTGAGTGGATTTTTCTTCTTCTTGGGGGGAGGAGGAGGGGGATTAGTTTGTTTGTGTTGTTGTTGTGGTATGTGTGTGTGTGTGTGTGTGTGTGTATGTTGTGGTATTGTGTGTGTATGTGCGGTATTGTGGGATTGTGCGGTATTGTGGGATTGTGGGATTGTGGTATATGGTATTGTGGTATTATGTTATAGGACTACTGTGTTATAGAACTATTATGTTATAGAACCAACTACTCTACTTGACCCGACCGTATTCAAAACCTTGCGTATATAAAAGGCTTTCAAGAGTGAACTGGGTTAGGAGTGAGTATAGGTGGTTGGTTATCTTTAGTTGTGAGGGATTCAATGGTGATTCTTGTTGTGTACGAGTTGGAATAGGGTATGTAGAGTATGTATGGTGTTAGACATGAGATATGAGGTTTGAGGTATGCAATGCAGCGGTGGTGTGTATGTTGTATTGTTCGATTCGTTGTTATTGGAATTGGATTGTGGAGAGTGGAGAGTGCGGTTTGAGATTGTGGCGGGG
>NGKF01000006.1:1455727-1482585 GCA_002162555.1 Monilinia aucupariae
GGTTTGAGGGGGGCGCGGGGTTTGATGAAGGTTTTGGAGATGCTTGGTTGAGTGGTCGAAGGTTGGGAGGAGGTTGCGATGTTTGTGTTTGTGTTTGAATGGATGGATGGAAGGGAAATCCACGGAAGGAAATTCTTGGAAAGAGTGTTATGGGGAGAGTAGAAAGGATTAGACTTTGGTTTTGAGAGAGGGAGCAAGAGAAGAGTAAAAGTTGCAGAAAATATAAAACATCAAAGACGTTGCTCTTGATCAGTATCGGCAGAATCATAGTTGTATCTATCGTTATACCCCTTTCTAAGATATTAGACACATATAGATATAGCGAGGCACAATGCTTCGAGATAACCGAAGGATACCTCAATTGTACGAGTATACATACTTCCAAACGCAAGTCTTGAGCACCTACTAGTACATAGCATTATGATTTTACCATGAAACTTTATCATCGTATGTAACTTTAAACTGCTGAAAGAAAGTTGACAAACGTTTATGACAAGATTAACTCAAGCCAAGATTATAGTATGTTGTCTGTTTAGCAAGCCTAGTTTTCGCAGGAGGATTCGTTGTGGTTTGGCTTGGTTTGATTTGGTTTGTGACAGCACAGCGGTATGTGTGTGCCCCTTTTATTTCTTGGCTCGCATGCTTGTTTGTCGGTGAGGTCTGTTGATGATTGATGATTGATGATTGGTATTAATGCTGAAGTCGGATATAAAGGCAAAAGGTCTGAGTCTTAAAAATCAACAGGTGGAGTTCTGATATTCAAATTCTTTGATTTATGGTTTTGAATACAGTGGAAAATCCGTTCTACATCTATCTTTCTTCTTCTTGCAAGAGTCTGCGAGTAAGAAGGATTGAGTTGATGGGAGATTATACATAACTGGAAACCACTCCTGATTTCGAGAGAGTGAAGCCTCGTGCTGTGCTGCTTCTTGGGTTATGCCTATTTATTGTACTACGTTGAGGTTTCAAATGAGATAGATGGTGTTTGGATTCAAATCTCGCTTAATTCGGTTTAGCGAACAGTACTCAAGTACAGTAGAACTTCTTCATGAGGGACTTGCTTCATACAGGATCCTGGGGTATACGGAACAAAATTCTTAATTTCATCGGCTTTTATATGGTAGAACGGAACTTTCTATCTTGTTGGGGGATTATGAGACTACATTCGACAATATCGTTGATGGTTCTGTATAAAAAAGACTGATTACTCGGGTATGCTACGATCATGTCGATTGGTGTCGCTTTCTTCTACTCGGCACATACGCGGTTGGCGTTTATGTATTCTAGTTGTAATATATAAAACCTTCGAGGCATTTTAGATCGATAGATTTTGATAGGAAGTTCTAAGAATACTTTTAACCCTCTTCTATAGCTCTTGTATGACACTTGTGCTATATATTATACTCGAGCACATTGTTTTTATACAAATTTTAGAGCGATAGTTTGTTGTGTAGTATTGTTATCGAATTCCAGGGCTATTTTGTATCGATACCTTGATGTCTAACCTGGACATACGGGATTGAACTCATACGGGGTTGAATTGATCAAAGTTTTCAGTTCCTCATAATCAAGTTCTACTACTCGTACCAGCATGATACATGATGAAATCTCGTGTTTTTAGCGAGCACCGAGCTTTATCCCTTTTCAGGTTACTTCCGTCGATTTCCTTAGATTTAAAATCTACAAGTGAAGAGTTGAACTCGTATGGAGAAGAGCTAGCTAAATTTATATACACGAATTCAAAGACTAGCCCTCGAATGATCTAAAGAAATGCTAAAGCGAATACGAATAAAACATCATATATCATATTCTCAAAAGATACAATTCGTATCCTAGAGGGATATTAGATCCAGGACTACAAAGCAGTAATTAATACTTCGTTAAGAGCGATTTACCGAGAAGAATATACGTTGGTCGAAGCAAAAGATTCGACTCTTCCGTTGCATCATTTGACAAGTAATAATAGATCAAATATACATAGATACACGAAAGATTATACTGGTATTAATCCTATTATGTTTCCCCATACTCAATATCAAAAGTATATCAATGTATCTGTGCTATAGCATGAACAAACATACTCTCATTTATATCTATATTGCTTCTCATTCTTTTTCATCTCGAATCAGTTATTTTCCCAAGCTTTTCAAATTGCAGAGTTGAATAAAGATTTAATAGAAATTGATTAATAGTTTCGAGAAAATGAACTCTCTTTTTAGTGCTAAACACCCCTTGTATATTCTCATTGTGATTTTCAATACGAGTAGAATAGAAAAACAACTGGTAATTCTATAACCGGCACGGTGTCTATTGAGGTTAAAGCCGGCTAGTATTTAGTTGAATCTTATCACTAACGATGGGTTGACATAAGGGAACAAAGGTTGATTGGCTTTGTTACTTGTAGTATACAAGGACTTGAGAATTTAATCTGATTGAATACAGCGTGCCGACTCAGCATAATAACTGGCAGTGTCAAACTACATAATGCCAGTATTTCTTTATTTCTTAATATCAGAGGAGACTTTCTCTTTCAATCTTTACATGCTGACTCTTCAATCTCAAGGATGCGCGAACGATTTGTGTTATCATGGTAATTTATTAAAAAAGACTTTAAGATCCTGTCCTCATAATTCAACTCTGCCTCTTGCTCCGACCGTAGCAAAGACTCTTGAGAGTTTTCCCGGTAGAGCAAGCCTGTACTGTTCTCTTTCCGCCCAAACAATAGATGGTAATTATGCGCGGTAGAGACGTCAACTACATGGAAATCTGCAGCCTAGACTCTTTCATTTGTGCTTCAAGCATCCTTTTCTAGCCTTCCATACTTTTTCAAGCTCTCAGAAACAAGGCATGCTCACATTCGAGTGGTATTCAAGATCAAATCAGCTCTACCTCTTCCCCCTACAAGATATCGCAGGTAGACCGTTGACATTGTGCTGGATTTTATCCCGACTGCGATCTATGCACCCACCAACCGTTTTGTCCTGATCTCGATTTTTCATCTACCTTCTTAGTTTGGCACACTGTGCTTCTTCTCCGTGTTAAAACCCTACTGTTAAGTGCTTCATCGCTCAGCCGCTCTTTCTCTTATGAGGGACATTAATTCAATGTTTTTTTTGACATCTAAAATGACGATGCAGCATATACGCCTTTCCTGTTGCACTAAAACCAACACCCCACACCTCTGTACCTTGCTTGTTATATCGAAGAGCGTTATGTAGCATGTTTCCCTCTTTATCTCGCACCTGTTGCCCCTATTCTCTCGCTAATTAGCACCTAGCAATTCCATCTACTTGCGCACAACTTAACTGCGACAACTTCACCACCCCTTTTGTTTCCAACCTTTCTTCTCCCATCTGCGTCCTTTATTATCCTCGTGTTCATCTAGATTTTAGCATACGCCCTTCAAAGTCCTCTTCTATCATCCACTACCATCGCACGATATGTTCCAAATCACTAACTGGCATACCGCTTTCAAATCCTTGCGCTGTGGCGTCTGCGACCGCCTTTTGATGAAAGATTTCGGAATTGTGAATCTAACAGCCAATACGGTCGGTCAATTTCCATCCGTGCGTACGGGAAAAGATACATCGTCGCTAAGTAGGTGCAGTTTTGAAGCGAAAGGCATACTGAATAGGAGGAGCTTCTTTGAAATCGTGGATGAAGGGATGATTTCAGAGCATTCCTCAAGTATACCGCAGAACCGCCGATATCGGTGTAAATGGCCGAGAAGAAATTCAGGAATTGCGAAGGGGGATGGTGAGAACTTCAAGCGAGTGAGATCAAGAATCTACAATGTGACACAGGGCGTCAGATGGAGGTAAGATGAGCAATCATGAGAATATATATGGAAAAGCATTAATCATTGTGGATCTGGTCTTGACAAGGGGTTTCTTGCTCACTATGCATGTTCGAGCATCTGTCTATCCCCCCTTTCCCCTCTCTATGGTTCTAGCTGTTCCTCTGCCTCTTGATCTGCTCTTTCAATGCCTGCCATCATGTTCTTTGTTTTGCTCCAACTACTCGCACCTTTGGGCTTTGAGCATACAATGGGAGGACGACGAGAAGGAGCGAGGATGACAAATCTGCAAAAGAAGAATGAGCTGCTGTATAAAGTTGACGAACCGAATGGCGTCTACTGGCACGATCACTATCTATGATTTCGAATCTCATAAGTAGTAGGTCCTACTGCTCAAGATCTAAATCAATTTCAAACTCTCTCCTCCGTTTGTCACCTTGTGCTGGTATTCTACTTGCTTGCCTGCCATATAATCTGCGCTTGTTGCGTACAACTTCTTGGATCCTCGTCATGTTTTCTTCATTCGCACCTAGGATTCGCAGGTATTCTCAACCATCGTATTAGATGCTGTTATGATATGTTCGACTGGATTAGGGTCGGGATGGCTATCTATCGATAGAATGTCCATCTGCACGGGTTGTTCGTTTCTTCCGTGAAGGGGTATTTTCTAGCAATGACGTATGGCAGGAAACTGCATTCACGTGCGCAACTGTAAGAGTTGAACATCGAATATAAAGTAGAAGTGGGTAGATGGGAGAAGCATAGAGTATGCCCGAGAAGACAGTGCAGGTCGCGTTCGCGGAAGGATACTAAAGGTTGCCTACCCAAAGAGATTTTCTATAATGGCGACTTGAATGGAAGATATTAGAAAAGCTACTAAATGTAGATGGAGAGGCACTTCCAACTGCATCTCAGGGATTCGACAATCTCATTTCTGTAAGAAGTCATGTGCTATATATAAACAAACTTGTATCAACAATAACGGTCTTGATCTTAGTCTGGTACGGTGCTTTTGTCGTAGTTACCAACGTTGCCCTGCTACTCTTGATTTTCTATAATGACGCTAGACCCAAAATCATAATAAGAGGTGGACTACTACGTCCAGAATCGAGGGTTTTAATATAAGTAGATCCTCCATCTTGATCTTGGGAACAAAACACCATCGCAACAGCATCCTTTGGACATCCAAATACCCTCCCACACAACAAAATCTTCGATTACTTTTTTTCTCAATTACTTACTCTACGATAAAACTAGCCCCTTTCCAAAATAATTCCATACCAACTCGCGCATTATCAACAGTGCAATCAAGAAATTCAGGCATAGCTTTGGTGAATACCTAACACGCTTGGTACCCAAAGCGACTTGCAATTATTCTGAAGAAGTGAACCACAACAAACATCAACAAGTAACTTTCGAAGGTTAGTATTATCTCACAACACTTCCTATAGGTCTTCGCTAGTAGTTCTTGATCGAAGAGCTAACCCTTTGATGCAGCGGGATAACAAATTTTATCTCCACATATAGTCAAATCAGTAAGATACATACTCGGTATGTTGATTCTTTCAACCCCCAACTATCTCGAGCTATCTCAACCTTACCACCCTTCTCATTCCAATTCCCTTTCCACAAGTTTGATATGATCATCACTTCCTAAGGTTTGAGAATTGGAGGTATCGAGTATTGGAAGTAATATCCATACATCAAGTCAGCACACCAATTTTTGAATCGTCACTAAATATCCAGATAAAACAGACAAGATGCCTAAGGACATCCAACACGCCAATTGGCTCGACGACCACTATCTTTTGTTCCCTGCCACCCCTAAGCCATGGAAGGGAATGACCCAAGCAATTGCACATGCTTGCAATGCGGCACATTCACCGCCAACAACCCAAGGTGTCGATGGTGTTGATTCCCAGATAGTGGGGAGGTAAGAAATAATCCATACAATCTCGATCATGAGAAGCTGCAAAGCTAACACACGTATAGACACTTTAGCGAATGCCGGGCAAGAGAAAGAAACACCTCTCGAGCTGTTCGTATGACACCTGCACAAAGTCAGGTGCTCCACCAAGCCTATCAAATCGATCATTATCCATCCCCAGGAGCTAGGATGGTCATAATGCAGAAGACGGGCTTGAACTACAAGCAGGTGAAGAATTGGTTCGAACAAAAGGCAAAGATCTTGAAGAAAACCCACGGCCCAGCAGAAGGCCACACTGGGTCAAATAGATATGCCACCGCGATGTGGCGAGAGTACAACGCGGACACGGACGGCTATGTCCAAAAATTGCTGAACGGTTCAATAGACCATACGTCTGGTATCGGAGGCATAGTGCCAGCAAAAGGTATATTACCCATAGCATATGCACAATTACCCACTGCATATGCCAACTTACCCAATGCAACTGCACAAGTCACATTCAGTCATTCGAATGCTCCCGCTGTTCAACCAAGCCATGGCCATGCTCTTGGACCGATGCCACAATCATATCAGCATTTTGGACAAGCTGGACCCGACCCTATGCAGACGCATGCACATGGCCACATGAATCACCATAATCTGGTGAGCTTCCAGGGCATGCAGAATTATCTGCAGGGGCAGCCACAAGGCCTGCCGAACAATATGCTACCACCTCCGGTCATCAACCCGAGTACTGGTGGTTTCGGAGCAGGACCGAACTACACCTCCAACGGCTTCCAGCCATTCGGTCAACAGACTATGTATCTAGGTGCAAGTATTGCCAATACCTGGGTACCAAGTCCCTATCCAACATTCCCGTTGGGCAGTCATCAGTCTCTCCCGGGCCAGTACAACGGAGAGATGCCCGCATACCAGCAGACCAGCATTCCAAGTGGTCAATTTAGTCACCAAAGTTATCCAGATCCTGAAGAGCCACAGAGTCAATGGCAAGACTCAGCTGCTTTTTATCCACCGGCTCAACAGTTCCAGACCGAACAATCGGGCAACGAGAGTGGAGAACAGCAAGATCCTGTAGCTCCATCTAGGAAGAGAAAGCTGGCTCTTTCTGGAGGCGAGATGGACAACAGCCAGCGACATGAGAAGCGACCTCGAATGATGGGTTCTGCTCCGACCCCCGCACTGCCTCCTTCTGCAGATGAGTCGAACAATACTCGGCCATATTGGGAGTTACCCCAGCCCACTTCACATAATGAGCTTTTTTTCCAATCGGGGAAGAGAAAATTGGCCTCTGTTGAAGATGGGTCGGAGAACATGGGGAGATCGACAAAGCGACCAAGGACCGCGAGACCCTCCAGGGAGTATCAAAGGCGACATGGACTGAACATCGAGGATTCTGAAGATCAGAACACCCCAGTGGCAGCCGGCATGGGAGTAGGCTTTAGCGCTAGTTCCCCCTACCCACCCCCAGTACCTCTGTTTGCGCCTCTTGCCAACCAGAATGGTAGTGCCGCAGTGTCTACAGGAAAGACATCCCAAGGATCGAAGGTGGTAAGTTTTAACCTGTTCTTTCATTTCGTACCCCCTTGCATCCACCTTTGTGTAACCTTCTACCCCTTTCACTGCTTGCACTTCCCTTTTTCTTCATCTTCCTCTGGAAGATTTCCCTGATAGACATTTACTGATTATTCAAATTTACAGTCTTCTAATATTGACCTCGAATCGATCGATCCCTGCCTGCTAGACCCCGAGGCCTCCAATTTCAAAAAGCCCGATGATGCTGGAAATGGTACCCTAGAGACTGCAACCAATGTCACAGGCCAAAGTGGTGACAGTTCTCCAGATCTGGAACATACTACACAGAGAGTAGAACCAGCAGAGGAGGCACAGTCCATGCAGGAGGAGAACAACTCAGCTGTGTCTGGAAGATCTCGAGGTACTACGGCACCATACAGCACCTGCAGCAAAGATGGAGACCCCGAGCTCAACACCAGCGAAGATGAGATTGAGCTGCCGCATCAAGAAGCCTCTCCACCAGAGAATCCTGCGCCCATCCAGCCTGCGACTGCACTTGATGCGCCAATTTTAGAGGGTTTGTTGGCACTACCAGGAACTGAGAATCTTGATGATTTGTTTCTCCCGAGTCAAAATCAAGATTTGAATGATAATGGCTCAGCCCTCGTCGACTTCACCTGGGACTCTGTTGCCGACCTCTATTCCCAATTCGGTGGCTACATGTATATCCCTGATGAGGATAACGGGAATACATAGTCACAGGCATTCGCCAATAGCGTGACCTGTCTCGGGGCCTCGAAACCATATCATGTGGGGCGAACAAGAGGGGATGGAGAAAATGAGAATTTGTGCAGAAGCTTGTCCCAAGTTCGGAAACATTCGGCGCCCATTATTTAAGCTTAGATTATCAGCATAAGAGAGGTACTTGAGATCATTTGAATACGGCCATGATCGCCTTGCGCAATATAATTTACATGAGTTGATTTTTAAGTTCAAAATATAGTACCAAAAAAAAACGAACTCAGAACTAATTTTCTCTGCCTTAGCTCTCAATTTTATACATATTTGGTACTGATGATTTCCAATAATCATGACTTCAATACCAAAAAAACTCTTCTATCCCGGACCGTGACTGATTTTAACTCCTTCGGAGACTGCCTTGACTATATAGGTTGTTTTTAGACACCAAACGCAAGTTATATAAAAACCTCCGAATCTTCATCTCGAGATTCGATTTGGTCCCTTTGCAACAACATTCTGGTGCCCAGCTTTCACGCAATCTTGATTACGGTAAAGCAACGAAAGCAAAGTAAATCGCGAACTAGGGCGGCGAAAATCTAATCTGTTCCGATAACCTCCTACTTGAAAGGCGAGAAGCGATCGTGATATAATAAGTAAGCGACAACAACTCCCACCTCAACGGTATATATATTTGTTTATTTTCAACTGGCTCTACCTTTGAGTTTATTTATACATCCTCAAAACCTTTTGTGAACAAACATCTCTTCAAATTTGACCTTTCAATACTCATATTTTGAGAAGAAAATATTCTGATAAACCAGCACCGCAAGAATATCACAACCTCAAACTTATCCCCAATACTTTTGTGAATTCATTCAGGGTAGATACCAGGCAGCAGTGCATTTTTATATGAGAATTCACCAGAGCATCTCCCCGCGTCGCAACTTTACTTTCTTACACGATCACACTGCGAAACTATCACAGGAATACGCAAAATTCTACATTAAAGACGTGGACGATTTCAAAGGAGAAGCAACTATCAACGGAATTATCTGAGGAAAATAACAAAAGGTCTGCAAATCTCCTACTAGGATATCTAATTGGGTCTAATTTTGAATAAAAAGCTGAGTTGTATCGGCCGCAACGAAACTCGAAAGGCATTCCAGCATAAAATTGAACAGCATAATCAAGGGAGCTTCAACGAACAGCTAAACCGGTATGTTACATATCTATTGACCCCAATAACGGTTTGAACAGCCACTAAGCGTCAACAGTAAAGTCAAAATGCCAAAAAGTCAGCAAAAGATAGATTGGCTCAACAAATACTATGACGAGAATAATATCAATGGATATATTCTCGAAAAGAGCCAAGCAATCGCTGACAAGTATAACAAGACGTTCAAAACGGAAGACTTTGTGAAGGGACCTAAAGGAAGAATCACAATGAGAAATGGCGGCCTTGATGCGCAGACTGTAGGAGGGTAAGAACTTGCTTTATTTCCTACACTCTTGCAAGTTCATGAGTGATGGCTAAAATGTATGCAGACACATGGCGGATCGCAAAAGGATTCTGGACAATCAGCCGCGGGCTATACGTAATGAGAAAGACGACATGAAGAGGCTCAGAGCAGTGAGCGACATAAGAACTCGCCCATATGTAGGCGACAAGATGCTTTTGATGGAGGCAAATAACATGACCCACGAAAAAGTGAAGAATCACTTTGAAGAAAGAGCCAGGCAGGAAGCCAAGCGGGCGAGGAAAGCTGGCGGGCAGGTACTAATAGACTTCGAGGACCTAAACAGCAAAAAGGATACCTCGAACAAGTATGCCGCCAAGATGTGGGCAGAGTATAAGCATGATAAGAACGAGTATCTGCGAAAACTGAGGAATGGTTTGATCAGTCTCAAGACGGGTGAAGATATCATAGGAGACTCAGAGGACTTCCTCTATTCAGCGTTGAATCCGGTTAATGGTCACATTCAAAGCATAAGCAACGACAACAGCGCGGACGAAGGAGTTGCTGAAGTTGCCGATGAAGATTCCACCGAAGGCATTGGGGAAGGGGCCGACTTCATAGTACATGGAATGGAGACGGAGTCTGATCTGCATAACGAATATGGCTCAATTGCTGGTCCCTCTCAATATCCCACTCGCAAGGAAGGGCTTCTTAGATCATCCAAGGACCAGGCTGAGGATAGTAACGACAAGAAAAAGTTGGGAGAGACTAGGGGTAGTATGGGCAAAGGTAACTCGCAGATGAGCTTTCGTACCAACTACTTTGGCGGAGATGGATCAAGCGACGAGTACGCGAGTAAGGGTCCAGCCTCCTACAACGAACGACATGGCCCACCGCAGTCCAAAACAAACCTTTCGAAGGATGAAACTTTCGACATCCAGACCAGGTCACATAGTGGCGGATTTATGTCGCCATTCACGCAGCAGCCAATCAGCGATGTCGTACACTCAAAGGGGTCCAGGAGCATGCACATTGGCTCTCAAGCAAGTAACCAAGCCGATCAATCGAGCCAGATTAGTAGTATCAATTTGGGAGAAAGTGAATGGGGGTATCGACAGAAGAAGGCATCGACTGGTTACCGGAGAACATCTGCGAGACTTCACGGGGCCTCCCAGGCGGATGGATTCGAGCAAGGAGAAAGCTCGGGCCAAATGGCGTTTGCTGTCCCGTCAAGGAAGAGAAAGGAAGCTCTGCTCGAGGAAGGAACAATGGGAGGCAGAGCATCGAAGAAGCAATGCCAGCCTGAGAGACGACCCAAGCGTAAGCAACCTCAGCCTCAAAGTTTGCACAGTGGGCTGGACCTCGAAGCTGATGTCGATGAAAGACACGCACCAAAACTGGACGGTATTGAAAACCCTTGGGAATGGAACAGATACTTCGAAGGAGGTAATGTCAACGAAAGACATATACAGGGACTGAACCTCATCCAAGAGTGTTGGAAACGGGACAATTATATGATGCAAGACGTTGCTATATTCCCTGTACCGCCTCAAACTTATGGGGCTCCAAATCGAGATGGACTACGTGACACCTCAAAAAATGCAGCTTACCCAGAAGGCAATCTTCGAATTGGATCCATAGCCGACAGAAAGTATTGTCCACTAGACAAAACATATCATCTGACTGGCGACTGGGCCGAAAATGCTGTTTTTATCCCGGATGGTGACGAGGCCGAAGCTGCGAGGGATAACCAAAGCATCGGGAATGAAACCAGATGGAGTGAGAAAAAGCCTACCAAGGAAGAAGATAAGCCTGGATATCTTGCCGGAACCTCGAGCGTCAAGGGATATACAAATGCCTGGTATTACCAAGGTAGGCTTCGTAGATGAGATCCGCCAGCTGGGATTCACTTCATGTTTGCAAATGGTCCGGCCACCCTTTTCAGCAAATGTGAACCCTTAGGCCTACGAATCTAACAGTCTAAATCAATTTCGACATCATCTCCGATTTCAATGTCCACGAAGGCGGAAAACCCCTCCATTTGTTACCTAATGGATCTAATTCCCACGATACTTCAGATACCAATCGGCTAGCTACAGAGGATGACACGCTCAAGAGAAACAATGCTATTGTGTTTGAAATTGCGCTCAGCACGATGACACGCAATCTCGACCAGTCGAATCCACCACCTTGGTGCATCCTACTTTCATATATTTCCCAGATTCAACACATGTTTCAAAGTCAAAATCGACAGCTCAGTCGGAAATTTCCTTTTGAAATCTAGATCTGGCTTGAGGCTAACGCTTCTTACTGGTGTCTGGAGCTACAGCCATCAAAGTCGTTCATTTTGCCTTGCTTTCCTTAATTCCAAAACCATCTTTCTGGGTCCTTCATCGTCTTCTCCGAACATATACGAATTGACTCGGTCTACCCATATGTATCCAACGCCTTCAAATATGACCTCGAGAGGCTTCCTGATGTCTGGTTCATAGCCTGCAGTCGAGCACCAATCAGCCTCCAGAAATGCAACGATCTCTACGGCGGAGGAACCTAAGTCGGATTTTTGTAAATGGTCGGATAATTCGTTTCGTCATTTTCGCCTTTGATTGCTTTCGCCTTCAACAATTCCCGATCCTGACAGATCTCGCATGGGCTCGGCCATCCATTCTGAGTGTTTCCCTATGTGTGATTCCCATAGCTCTGTTATCGGTCTTTCTTTCGAAGTCTGTTTTGGTTTTCAATGACAGTGTACAACCATATCATATGTTTTGGGTGGATAGCGGTAAATTGGGTTGGTATAGCGTGACGCTTCGAGGGCCATTTCTTATGTCGGAGAAAGGCATTCAAGCCAAAGAGACTGTCTAGATAGTAGCTACAGTGGCCTTCTATTTCGATCTAGTCTCGAGGCGGACTTGTGTTTTATCATCGCAAGGCGATGCGATGGACGCAGCCTTCTGGATCATTCTCTATGACAACGATGGCGTTTTGAGGCTTGCAGCGACCGCTTTGTTGTCTGTCGAGGAGAAGAACAAAGGCCGTTGGAACAAAGGAAGTAAAATCTATTTAAACAATTTCGTTTTCGCAAGTTTGGTTGAACTGAATTGAAATCAATGTATGAATATCGTATGTTTTGAATATGACCGTGCTGTACAATTTAAATTAGTAGTTCTCCAAACGCTTGGATACAACGGATTATAAATGTTCCGTTTGGAAATGTTCTGATAGTGATTTTAAATATAAAATTACTTACAAGTGCTGTATTGGTAATTAATATAATTATATCAAGTAGATTTATGAATTAATCTGTTCACGACAAGATTCATAAAGGGCTTTATAAAGTAATTTTCTGACCTCTTAATTATACATTTTGGGAAAATCAAATCCAAATGAAGTAAATTAATATACGTTAACATGAGGATTAATTAATTGCAGGTGCCCTTTATAATATCAACTCTTTTTATTAAAATACTGGCTGCACCTTTCTATAGATTATTATAACTAACCCCCAGCACTACTTTCCTAAAATCAAAAGAATAAAGATCCTAAAACTACAGATGGTTTGATATCATCGTTCGTCTAGCTACAATCTAGCCTCGCTAAGCTTTGCTTTTAGAAACTAGGATGTGACAAAGACTACCGGGGATAACAACAGACATATCAATCTGTAATGTTCCTTTGTATCGCGAAGCTGCATGATCATGCTCATTTTGGCCTCTCTTACTCCTCGCAATCGAATCTAGGGATAGCTTGATATCAGCCGAATGTAATCCCTATACCATTCAAGGGTCGTCACTCATTGATCTCTCTCTTAAAAACTTTTAGAATATGGCTAGTACGATTATCGAGCTACTCGAGTACGACCTGGAGGCTCTTATATTCATATTTATTCTCTCCGCCACTTTCGCGATTAGCAATTAACAACAACTACATGAATTACACGGGCTCGTCCAAATAATATCCACAGCGATGCCAACAACAATTATTTTCTAGATTTCAGCAAGGATTATCATCAACTTCAGGCTTTTTCTTTGTCTCCGTAGAAACTCCAAGCTTTCTCGACGTTCCAATTTTTCCGAAATTTCTGAGTCCAATGATCGTCAGGGCCAAAGATGCCGCCATGCAACCTACGCAGAACCATTCCACTGCCCTGAGTCCAGATAAGAGTGCTTGCATCTGAGATTTACCTGCCCTCAACTCTTTCGACTGTACGGACTGCTGGATTGCTGACGTAATAGGTAATGGCATGGCTCGTCCAATAGATGCCATGGTCTGGAACATGGCTCCTGCAACCGATTGATCTTTACGGGGAAGCGACTGAGTTGTAAATAAACCAAGGCATGGGTAGACTGTATCAGCACCAAATGCCGCAAGGGCCATCGCTGGAAGGCCGAATGCAAAGTATGATGTACTGGGAGGTATCGGTGCGGCAAATAGAAGATTGGCAATCATTGCGGAGCTAAGACCAAAACTGACAATGTAGTTGCCATTGACGCGAGCAAGCAGGTACCCGGAGCAAAAAGTTGTAAGTACTAGAAATTTGTCAAAACTCTTGCTCATGCAGGGAGGAATGGGGAACCTACTACCAACAACGCCTAGTGGGATGTACCTGAGAGCAGTTTGTAAGGGATCGAGAAGGTGAAAATCTTGGTAGCTATACGCAAGCACGGTAAATTAGCCCTGGTTTGGCGAAGCCAGAATGAGGACTTACTAGTAGGTGGTATAAAGGAGGAAATTAGTAAAGCCACCCGAGAATAAAGTGATTATAACCATAGCAATGGAAAATTGGGTATTGCTAAAGGTTGATACTCTCATCAATGGTTCTCTTGTGGTTTTCCGCTCGAGATAATGTTCCAATATAACAAAGAGAATGAGCAAACACGCAGAGATAACTATGGTGGCAATGACCGAAGCTGTCTTCCACCCAGATGATCCTCCTTCTGACAAGCCGACAAGCAGTAACAGGAGACCTGCAGTGAGTAGGAAAGCCCCGGTCCAATCGACCCCAGAGGCACGTATTGTATCTTCTTCGTTACCTCGAGGCGGTTCCTTCGGAACCACGAAGATTGCGGTTACGGCGATAGTAAGGGAAGCACCAGCTATCACAAAGAAGACCACTTTCCAGCTAGCCCATTGAGAGATGAATCCACCCTGAATAGCGAGTTAGGATTATCAGCGCACGCTGGAAGGAAGGGAGAGACATACCAAGAGGTTTCCTAGAACTTGACCCATCGGGGCACCACCAGAGAAGAATGCGAAACTGTAGTTCTTCACTCGTCCGGGTGGAATGGTATGACCGATTATACCAATCGCCGTAGGGATAGTGGCAGCGGAGACGAGTCCATGCAAAGCTCGCATCACATACAAGCAAACCTCAACAGGAGAAAAGGCCGACCCAATACAAGTCGCAGCCGTCAAAGCCGAACCTAGGATAAATAGTAACTTCCTACCATATACATCACCCAGTTTGCCTGTCAAAAGCAGGAAGGATCCAGATGTCAACGAATAAGAAGAAAGTACCCATTGCTGTCGAGCCTGAGGGATATTGAGATCCCGAGAAATCTGGGGTAAAATGATAATGACTGCCTGGGCAGCAATTGTCTGGGGACACATTAGTCCTCCTCCTGAAACCCTCCGAGATGCATCAGAGTGTTACTTACAGCAACAAACGTAGCACCCGTCAAAACGATAACCATAGGAGCTACTTGTCGTATTGTCACCTCTCTTTCGGAAAACCGAGTCGCAACCTTTACAACTACCGGTTCGATTGCCACCTCCTCCAGCATACCCTTCTCACGTACAACCTTCTCAACAGAGACACTTTGGAGCTCACCGCCATTGATCTGTGACGCATGGCCATCTGGAGATATACTTTGTGCCATCATATCTCATGCACAACAGAGATCTTGAGCAAATTTTTGAAAATATTTGTTGGAGATTAGCCATGATGGATGTAGAGGTGCTGAATAGCCAGACACCTTGCTAAAGCCCAATGAAGCTTAGATCATGTCAAATTTTACAGCTTTACCTAGTTCATTGAAATACGGTGTAGCTTTCTTTACTCGAGTCCTGGTGGTCAAATAATAATGAGGATATGGTTGGGAGTGGATAAGGCACGTGACCGTCAATGTTAGGGAAACATTTATTTACCCGCCGCATGTAACGCTCGTAGTAGGTTCAACCCCTTTATTAGCTCGTCGTTGCGTTCGTAGAATAGCTTCGATGTATAGCAACAACGACAACAAGTATATTTGAGACATCTATCTACGTTACCGCCAGGTTGATACCAACGGTTTATACCTAAATCTCAAAGCTTCAACGTATGTGAAGTCTCAACGGCATTGAAGATCAAGGTAATTGCTCTAAAGCATAGAATATACGCGAACGTGCAAGATAACTGGGGCTTTTTACTACAAAAGAGTGCTAAATTCCTTTAATACTCGAGTAGACAAGTACATTACTCGTACAGTAGAAGACAACGGTGATAGAGTAAACACATCCGGATGTAACCTTACTTGTAGTCCCCACCGGTAACCGCCCCGAGCTCCACTCCTGCGATGCATTGGTCAGTTTCATGAATCGATTAGTTATAATTTCGTAATTTCATAAAAAAACATTGAAGTTTGATACAGTAATGAAAGCTTCACTTTATATTTCTTGAACTCGAAGAACATCTTGGAAGGTGGACAAGATATCATCATGAATTTTCTATTACTGTAATCCGAAACTACGAATAGTTGGTAGAGTATCTCTAATGACCTCATTGTACGATGGATGCCATGCTGTGTATTTTCCCCATTCATCTACTCGTATGACTACTGGTTGTAGGTCTTTCTTTCCACTGCTTCTTTCCTTCCCTCTTACACCTCAACCCGCATTGTGATTTGTGTCGCAGATTCCAAGTTGACGGATAAAATGTCTTATCCACCTGTTCCTCTGCCAAATGGTAAATTTTCATCGTCCAGCCTCGCATTCTTGTTTAACAGGAAATAGGTGGAAACTTTACAGCCACTCTACATAGCAATTCATACCCCGCCATCGATTCTGCGACGAAATCCGACCACAGCAAACATGTAGTCTTCATAACGGGTGCTTCAAAGGGCGTTGGCAGAGCTACAGCGATATCATTTGCGAAAGCCGGAGCTGAAGGAATTGCCATCGGTGCACGTTCGGATCTTTCCTCACTCGAGACAGAAATTCAGGAGGCAGCAAAGACGGCAGGAAAAGCCTCCCCGAAAGTCTTATTGATCAAGCTTGACTTGCTTAATCGTCAGAGCGTCAAAGATGCAGTTCACGAGGTTGAGAGAACTTTCGGTCGATTGGACATTCTGATCAACAATGCGGGGTATTTGGCGGCGAGTCAATCAATAGCTGATTCGGATCCCGATGACTGGTGGCAGACATTCGAAGTCAACATACGTGGGGCATATTGGATGACTCGTGGTGTTCTCCCCTTAATGTTGAAGGGTGGGCTGAAGACAATCGTCAATGTGGCTAGTACGGGAGCAAACTCGTTGCGACCCGGAGCTAGCGGATATCAAACTTCGAAGTTCGCACTACTGAGATTCACAGAATTCACGATGACAGAGTATGCAGAGCAAGGAATACTGGCTTATTGTGTCCATCCTGGTGCCGTCAATACAGAGATGGCGAAGAAGCTGCCAGCATATGTTCATCATGGTAGATTTCCGTTCTCATAGTGTGTCAAGAAAGGGAAGTTCATCTACTGATACTTGAAAATAGTCTTGAGGGATGACCCGGAAGTTGCGGGCGATTCAATGTGTTTCTTATCACAAGAGAGGAGAGAATGGCTAGCTGGGAGGTATATAGATTGCACCTGGGATATTCCAGAATTCTTGAGTAAAGAGAAGGACATCGTGGAAAACGATAAATTGAAGGAGAGAATGCTGTTCTAGATGGCCGTACGAGTATGCAATGATAAACGCCTCGAGAAATTACAATGACATGCATCCGACAGATGGGCTAAAGCAAAGGCCGATGTTCCACAATCGTGACATCTACCCGAGTAGAGCTGGTGAGCTAGATCTTTAAAATCAAGGTCAACCTCATGCTATTTCTCGGATCGCCTCAAAGCTAACCTTATCCGGTAATCCGGTTGAACGTGCGGAGAAAGAGCTACTCAAGTACTCTAATAGCTAAAAGGTGGGGAAGGGGCATTTACCCCGAGCTCAAGCTCCAGTGAGACCAAAAGGTCGAAAGTGGACCATGTCTATACGTACCACATCTGATAAAGAGGTTGTATTCTCCGACTACCAACTCGGAATCGTTGGCTGATATAACGAACATGTCGAGATGACTTTCCATTACCCCGCTTGAGAATGGAAGCATTGTGTTCTACTCAGTAGACACACGACATACAAAGGACCAAAGAGCAGGCTTTGCCATCCATACCTCTACAGTACAATAAAGCCAAACGGCTTCGTTACTTTTTGCCCCGAAGGAACACAAGGAAGACCAAGTGCTACCCTCCTAAGAAATTGTCCAGTATTCGTTGGTGCGATGCATACACGGCAGGCACTATAATGCCGGAACGCTCGATGGTTCTTGAGACATAAAGTGCTACATCTCATAACTATTTAAACGCCTATGCATCTGGGAATTGAGCACGCCGTTTATGCTTCAATCATTGTTCACTCGTCCAATCTTGTCAGCCGCATGTACCTGAGAGCTTTTGGTCTTCCTAAAGCTGTACAGGCCAATCATACGTACCAGGTTTAAATTCCACAATTTCCTCTGCCTATCCATTGACCAAAAACACGACAACTGAAGTCATGTCAGCTCTCCGCAATGTTTCCCGGGTATCAACTCGATTTCTTCGTCCCTATCCACATTCACATGCACTGCCACGCAACTTCTCCATTCTTCCTCGTCTAGCAAGCACACCATCACAGACACGCCAACCACCATCTGCACCAGAGGCTGAGGATGCAGCACTGCAAAGCGGCCAGTCTCCAACTTATCTAGGCACTACAAAACGCCTATCCGAATTCAATCTAGTCGATAAAGTGGTTTGTGTTTCCGGGGCTGGAAGAGGACTAGGACTAGTACAAGCGGAGGCATTATTGGAGGCTGGTGCTAAAGGTATGGGGTTTGGAACTGATCAATCATCTATCCGAGTAGGATGGTATAGACTGACGAAATAACACAGTGTATGCTCTTGACCGTCTTGAAACCCCCTCCCCGGATTTCGATCGAATCGCTCAGCGCGCACAGAAAGAGCTTGGCACATCGCTCTCCTACCGTCGCATTGACGTCCGGGATGTCGAATCTCTTAATTCTATCATCGAGGAAATAGCACAGAAGGAAGGACGTATGGATGGCTTGATCGCCGCCGCAGGAATCCAACAAGAAACTTCAGCTTTGGATTATACGGCCAAGGATGTCGATCTCATGATGAGTGTCAACGTGACAGGGGTATTCATGACTGCTCAAGCGGTCGCGAAACAAATGGTCAAATTCGGGAATGGGGGCAGTATAGTCCTCATAGCTAGCATGAGCGGAACCATCGCCAATCGCGTTTGTTACTTCTTCTCCCTCCTCCTCCTCCTCCCCGCCATTCTTTTGTCTATCGCAGCTAATACAATGAACGTAGGGTCTCATCTGTCCCGCATACAACGCATCGAAATCCGCGGTCCTACAACTCGGGCGCAATCTCGCCAGCGAATGGGGCGAGCATAACATACGTGTAAACACCATCTCGCCCGGATACATCCTCACCACCATGGTCGAAGACCTGTTCCAAAAATTCCCCGAACGAAGAACGGAGTGGCCGAAGCAGAATATGTTGGGCAGGTTGAGTCGTCCGGAGGAATATCGGGGAGCGGCTGTGTTTTTGGTTAGCGACGCGAGTAGTTTTATGACTGGTGAGTTTTGCGGTTGAATCTCCTTGGTTTTTGTATGTGTGTGTATGTGTATGTGTGTGTGTTTTCTGTTTGAGGGGAAATGGCTACTGTAGATTGACTTAAGATTGTGCTTCTAGGTGCGGATCTGAGGATGGATGGAGGCCATTCTAGTTGGTAGCGCAACTGTGGGTTCCTCGTTTGATGCAGAGATGTATGTGGTGGTAACGGCGAGGAGCTGGGAGTTTGGGTCAGGCGATGCGTGGAATGCGTGGATACTCCTGATGCTCTAGAGTATACATACGAGTACAATATCAACCTTCATATCCGAAAAACTCACGACTGTGATGGTCCTGTGCCATAACGCAATACCCATCCCGCACAATCTCCATCGTGATACTTCCAACTGTTGTGCCCCCCAGAAGTATCAAAACCCAACGGTTGACCTAAGCGAAAAGTTCAAAACGTGATTCTGTGTTTTTGTTTGTTCTCTTTTTAATCTCTTTTTTTTTTCTCCAATTTTTGTTGAGATGTTCTATTCGTTTTCATTTATGTATCTACCTTTGTTCCTTTTCCTCATCAGGGATAGGGATGGCTGGTCTATCAGATACGATCTCAACATTGTATCAACTACTTTACTCACGATTAAGCGGTCGTGTAAGGTTGGTTTGGTTATCTACTGTAGATGGATTTTTAGGGATTTATATTTGCTAGGTTTATGGTGTTGGTGTTGGTGTTGGTGTTGCTTGATATTGTAGGCTGGCTTGGCCCTGTTGTAGGTGTATGGATGGAAGGATGGAAGGATGGATGAATTCAAAATACCGAGATTCGTATTCATGGGTTGGAGGGAGGAGTTGACGTGGGGATTTGGGGGTTGGTAATGTGTTGGGCTTTATGGGATGATTTGATTGGATTGGATTGGGTTGGTTGAGGGGAAGGGATGGGAAATTGATAATGGTACTTCGTATGCGTGTATATGTGTATATGTGTGTGTGTATGTGTGTATGTATGTATGCATGTTTGTTGGGATGAAAATTGGATTTATGTATATATACCTCTGGAACGAATGGTTTCTTGACTTTATTGTATTCTATCGAATCTTATGTGTTTCGCATTTTCCAAAGGCCTCCTAACCACCTATGTTATGTTTACTACTCAACATCATTGGCCCCCATGATATAATCAATCCCCACACATCTCGGTTTCCATAAATCCGTCTCGTCTACTCCCCAACCAGGTCTTCCGGGATGATCTCCTCCCGGTCCATGATCTCCCCTTCCAGGCGGCTTACCATACCCATACCCATACCCATATCCAGGACCACGGCCATGGCCATATCTATGCGGCGGCCGTCTAATAGATCCTTCGCCCCCTAGCATTGGCCACATAGGAATATAACATCTTTCCCCCCCTTCACATTTCCTCTCACAACTTGCCCACTCACCCGCCCATCCGAGCCATGCCATTAGTTCTTCAATGCCGTGGATCCAACGGGTGATTTCTTTTGAGCTTTTATCAGGGAGTAATGATTTGGGCTTATCTTCTGGGCTCGGGCGGGGTTGGTTAAACGTGGAGTTCCAGATGTTTTCGACGGAAAATCCGATGTCGATTATTATAGAGCAGATTTGACCTTGGGTTTCTTCGATTGCCCATTGGAGATTGCTTTCTTCGGGGGAGAGGGAGATATCTAGAGATGAGAGAAGCCGGGTGTGGTGATAGTGACAGTGAAAATGGGTGGTTTGAAAGAGGACAGATTGATGGGACCAGATCGATGGGTTTTCTTTGGGGGATGGGTATTCCAGGAAAGGGAGCAGGAATGAATGGGTCTGATCTCGGATGGATGAAAACCAATTTCTCTCCGCGGAACGGTTGGAAGGCGGGACAGAAGAGTAACTTTGTAGGCTTTGGAGGAGTTGTGCTAGTGGAGATGCGTACGTCTGGACGATTTCGTTGGTCATGGTTGTCCAATCGATACCGGTGCAATTTACAGGTTGACCTATTAGATTTTTAATGACTCTCTCGGAGTCCTCCTTTATAATTGCCGCTTCATCTGTGCTTACATCGTCTAGAGTGTGTGATCTTCTCCTTCTCATCAAAGCGTTCAACGCAGTCGCTCTTGTATCTTCATTCTCCAAAGACCTTTTCCAGAAACCTTCACTTGTCAGATTTAAGGTGTACCTTTCTGCTGCAGCTCGCGCTTTTGCCTCGCTCTCGAATTTGGGAGAATAGTAGCTAAGAATTCCACATGTGAGCAACTTCACTCTGTTTTCGCCAAGTCCTGGGCCCTCTCCAGAAGATCCATAATGAGTAGCAGCACTAGTAAACCAGCCCCAGCCCTGACTTCGAAGAAATGGTTCTCTGTGAGCATCATTTCTGAAGTTCGGTGGCATGGCAGGATCAATTTCCGTGGGATTCTTTGTTTGTGTAGCTTGAGGTAATTGAGTTGTTGTAGATGGCAGTGGCAGGGGTGATTTTATATCCACTGCGTCCTCTTTATAGATATCTTGCGGTGTAGGTTTGGGAAGTAGGGGAGCTGTAACATTTAAACGTTCTACTAGCCTTAGACTGTCACTCTCAAAATCACACCAAATCATCTCGAATCCAGCGTTCATTCTCACGAATCCCTCGACTCCCCAGCCTCTTCCACCCAGACCTTTCTCATGCACCCATGAACATAGACCTCTTGCTCGATCGTACTCTTGCACTAAACCCGGGCCAAAATGCACATTGGGATATGGTCCAGATACATTGCCATAGATATGGAGCATTTGTGTATCCATTCGACCTGATCCCACGAGCGTAGCTGACTCTCCGTCAAAGTAGACGCATTTTGCTGTACGAGTAGTTTGGAATGTGAGGAGGTGGGAAGTCCTGGTGGAACCCATAATCCCGTAGGCCATTTCACTGCAGCATGATTAGCAAATCTTCCACCCCATAATCTTTTATTCATTACGGACTTTGTGAAGTGTGTATGCATAAAATGGTTGTAAAAAAATTCATACCTACCTGCTCTGAGATAAAAATGAAATGCAGATCGCTGCTCATTACAAGTATCTTAAGATTACGGCATAAGTAGGCACAATGAAGAGCTCTTCACGGGCAATTGCAAGACGCTCAAGTTGTGAAAGGCTGAAGTCCACTCCACCAAACAATGGCATTCTTAAATACTTTCGTTTGGTTATCTTTAACGCTTTTAACCATTAGACGCTGCACTGACAGGTCGTTTCCTGACTTTTCTGATGGCGTCAGAGCTCAACGATACTTCACGGCGAGATGATAAACTTTGTTGTGTAGTTTTCGATTATGGAGCCAAAGAATGTTTGATATCGAGAACACTATCATTCAACAAGGATAAAAGATTGAAATATACTCACATGTCGAAAGACACCCACTCTGGACTTTCTGGCAAAGATTTCCCATCTCTCCTGCCATGGTATACTTTCGTAAGAGGTGGTATCTCACAGGGAACAATGCTATGACCACTTGGAAAGAATGTATTCGGCCATTGCTGTAGAAGTCCATAGACTGAAGCAAAATAATGAGGTGCCGATGAAGAGAAGTTCAATTTCCAGTCAGAATGATGAGACTCAATAGATTCAGAAGATGCAAACAGAGGGTGTTGATGCCCCGGTGACGCTGTAACAGAATATGAGCAGAGAATACTCGTAGACATAAGGTTACAGAAAAGCATGATATATAGGAGGAAACCCATCCTCTCAGAAATCAAGAGAAATCAATAAATCTATAGACGATACATGCAAAGGAGAGAAATGGAACACATTTCAGAGGAATCAACAATTGAAGATATAAATCTTTCGCATGTCGCGCAAGCAATGTCGGAGCGTTAAGGTTAAGGCTACCCACAGTCAAGATCAGTGAGTAGCCTTACATAATCTCTAGCCTTGTGCTTCAGGCTTCAATATATAATCTTACTAATCTCGGATTAGGTAAGCTGAGGTCATCAGAGTTGAGGGCATTCCAAAGCTCCTCCATCAACAATCTCAATCTCAATCTCAATCAATTCTTACCAATATCGCCACTAAAAAGTTTCTAGAATTAAGAAATCTTGAAAATGGGTGCTGCAACATCCAAAAGCTTAACCAAAGCTTCCAAAGCTGCATCTTTGTCTGCTTCAAATACTGCACGCAAATATCCAACTCGAAGTCCACCTCCTTCATCCTCACGCACCAATGTAGAACCCAATCTACCAAGTTCTTTCGCAAAGATAGGACCTACTGTTCATCCCGAGACAAGCTCCTCTCCAAAAAGAGATCAATGTTTGTCAACCTCTGATTGGTTCTGGCCCTTCTCCCGGAACTCCTGTCTTTTAGAATGGCAGCATGTTTTTCTTTGATTCAACATAAATATACTAATACATTCACTTCACATAGCAATAAATCTTGACGCCTCCGATCCAGATATTGGACTTAACTCCCGTCTCCGAGAACTTGGCCCTGTCACACCTTCACCTACTCTCTCCAATTCCTCCACATTCAATCAAGTCTCAGCACAAGACCCTGTCACGTCTAGTGGAAACTTCGTCCCTTCGGCTTCTACACCCTCTCAATCGATATATCCAACTGCGCATAATCCCGCAGTATCGCTTTTGACGGCAAGATATAGGATAGCAGAAGAGGCAGAGAAAGAATTTGAGAAGATTGGTAGAAAGGGTTTTGAGGGAAGGAAATACTTGGATGCTGCTACTATACGAACGGTGTTGGTTTACAGATCTGAGGGAATGTCTGATGCGGAGATCGAGAGGAGGTTGGAATTAAAGAGCGGAGCTGTTAATAGTTTGGGAGGGAGGGTAGTGAGTGTGGCGGGTTTATAATGAGAGGGGAACGAATGAGGATATCAGATCCTCAAATCCTACCATGAAAGCAAGCATGGGATGACGCTTTGATTCCAGCTACGATACAGGTATTAACAGCGTCATCCCCCGATTCTTTGTCTATGGTATGAGCATATGGAAGACTTTGGCTTGTGCCAAAGGTGTAAAAATATAATGAATTACGAAGGGACTGAAGACCGCTAGGCGGAATTCTAGCAGGTGAAGGGGCGCCAGATCTGGACACAAACCATGTATAACATGTCACAATAACGTGTGAAAGCCATTATTGACTTATGATGGGCAAGGGCTCTCCAGTGATCGGAAAGAAGTGTTCTAGAAGGACGGAAGGGTTATGTGCAGAAAAGCTGTTGGCTTCAACACTCCGTTTGTCCTGCGCTCGGCTAATCTCATTTGGGATAGGGGCTCAATATATATAGATCCTTCACTTATGAGGCTGGGCAGTATAAGCATATGCTCGAGTATAGCTAATCATATAGGAACAATCAAGAATTCAACTCTCAAACGTAGTTCACGTGCAGATTGCGGGGCATGATTGTGAAGCTATTCTGCCGGGCGGTGTGGTGTGAGACTTTTGAGGTTAACCTTACTGCTCGAGTATCTGAAAATCACTTACTTTACAACCACCACCAACCCTTCTCTAATGAACCATTTCATAGGATTTCATGTTCATAATAGTAGCCTTCAACCACTGTGATTCCTTGACCTTCTAACAATTCTCTTCTGCTACTCGTCCTCTACCGACTCTCACAATAAGCATTATCTGATTGCTCGGTAATTTCCGTGAAACTATGCAACATTATATCCTCACGTTATTACGATTCTAATCAAGAGCTTTTGAAGCTCGACAATCATTTTCGCAATGATTGTTCGGTCTCCTTTGCTTGCCGGCGCGCTACGACAAAATGGATTGGGCAATGTATGCCTATCATGTTCTTTGCGAACGGAATTGAGAGGGATTCGGATAGCCGGGAGGAATTTCTCGAGTAAGAATGAGAGGAGGGCAACTGCAAAACATAGACTGGGGACGGGTTATTTCTTTGCAAATAGAGATATATTCGGAGATGCGGGAAGGGAGAGTATGAGTACTGTCGCGGATGGAGTCGTTGGGAAAAGTGTTGGCGAGGCAAAGAAGGCGATTGTGGAGGAGAAGTTTACGACATCGACCACTACACGAATAGAAGATTTACCGCCCCATCGACGAAGGCGGCATAAACAATATCTCGAAAAAGAGGATGATAAAGAATTCCTCCCCGAAAACTCCTCCACAGTCCATGCCGATCGCGCAACCGCTCTCCCACAATCTTCCATAAAACGACTGTTATCAATCCTTTTATCACTCTCCAAACCCCGTCTCTCGATGCTCGTAGTTCTTACCGCATGCTCAGCTTATACCCTTTACCCGGTACCTTCACTTCTTTCCTCCACCCTTCTCGAAACACCCAGTCTGAGTCCTCTCACCCTCCTCTTCCTCACAACCGGTACCGCGCTATGCGCCGCTTCCGCGAATACCCTCAATATGCTCTACGAGCCCAAATTCGACGCTCAAATGTCGCGAACACGAAATAGACCGCTTGTTCGAAAACTTATTTCCCCTGGAGGTGCTCTAATTTTTGCAATCGCAAGTGGGATTGTTGGTGTGGGGGGTTTATATTATGGAGTCAATCCCACAACCGCATTTTTGGGGGCTCTCAATATCGGACTATACGCGGCGGTTTATACGCCCTTGAAGAGGATTACGGTGGTTAATACTTGGATTGGTGCAATTGTTGGAGGTATCCCACCTCTTATGGGATGGACGGCTGCTGCCGGACAAACCTCCTCGCACCTTTCTTCTTCCTCTACACCAGAGTGGCAGGACTTACTGCTCGGAACTGATAGTGCAGGTGGTTGGTTACTAGCAGGGTTGTTAGTTGCATGGCAACTTGCGCATTTCATGTCTCTATCTTGGTCTATTCGTCATGAATACAAAGGCGCAGGATATAGAATGTTATGTTGGGTGAATCCAGCCATGAACGGCCGTGTTGCTCTCCGCTATAGTATCCTGTGCATTCCCCTATGTATAGGACTATGCTACGTGAATGTAACTGAATGGACGTTCGCAGCAGCAAGTATGCCCGTAAATATATGGTTAGTGCGGGAAGCCTATAGATTCTGGAAATACGAGGGGCAAAAGGGAAGTGCGAAAAAACTTTTCTGGGCTAGTGTCTGGCATTTACCAGTTGTCCTCGTTTTGGCGATGGTCGAGAAGAAGGGGTTGTGGAGTAGGATTTTGTCGGTAGTTTTTGGACAGAGGACAGTGGACGATGACGAGGAGTGGGAATATGTGGATGAAGATGAGCACGAAGAGATACCTGTGCGGCAAGCACCGGTCGCAGTACTTGCCGCCGCGAATGCGAATGCGAATAGATAAATTATGTGGAGGAAAGACATGTACGTGTCAGAGATTTCTATTCATCTCTACCTTTTCGTACGGAACGAACGTACTGTACAAATACTATATGCAGTCGTTGAACCTACCAGCGAAATTTCAATATCAAATGTCCAACTTCACATACTCACTTTACAATATTTTCTATCTTGAATCTAGTCAGATGGCCCTTGTTTATGATTCCCCCTTGCTTATGTCCCCCCCTCTTCCGAATCCTTTAGCCACGAATCTGCTACTCTGCTACTCTGCTACTCTGCTACTCTGCTACTCTGCTACTCTGCTACTCTG
>NGKF01000006.1:1482715-1494014 GCA_002162555.1 Monilinia aucupariae
ACTCTGCTACTCTGCTACTCTGCTACTCTGCTACTCTGCTACTCTGCTACTCTGCTACTCATCCTCATCCTCATCCTCATCCCATATTAAATATTTTTATAGCCACTCTGACCCTTTCGTTCATTACCTATCTCCCAATATAAATATTTCACCTGATATACGAGTAGAGTGGTAATTGGTAGTTAATATATTTGACATATATATACCGGATTACATTGTATCCTCTACATTAGTACTGCGTGGTATATAACTTTTTTTTTTTTTAAAAAAATGGCTGGATATTAATTGGATTAAGTGGTTTTTATGTTGGGATGGGGGATTGGGGATTTGGGCATGGAATCTTGTTGGGATTATTTAAATCTAATGGGAATGAGAATGAGAGGGAATGGGAATGGGAATGGGGGGTTGATGTTTATACGCTGGGTTTAGGTGCAAGTTATCGGACTTTCTGGGCATGGATTTCTGTGCAGATTTTGGTTGGGGAGGAGAGGGTAGAATGGAATGGAATGGAATGGAATGGGAATGGGAATGGGAATGGAATGGGAATGGGAATGGCCGAGGCTTGTTAGCTCAAGTTGATCATCGCTAGATTTCCGCGTGGGAAATGCTTGGAGCGTGAGATGTAGCGTGAGGGTTCGGATGTGCATGTAGATGTGGATATGGATGTGTTCGAGGGAAAGTGATGTTTTTCTCTAGGGGTTTTGAATGTATTTTGTTGGATCGTGGCTATTTACAAGGAGTTCTGGAGGGAATGGGTAGGATATTTCATGTGAGAGTCATGAGTAGGTGGCTGGGTTGTTGAGATCGTATGTGTTTCTGTTAGTTTTAGTTTTAGTTTTAGTTTTAGTTGGCATTTGTTTTCGATTCTGTGTCTTTATTCTAGCTTGCGAGACATAATGGTGGTGGGAGAGTTGAGGGAGGAGAGCGGTGGCATTTGTAGGCTTCATGCTTGGGTCTGGGTTATCATGGTTTGAATTCTAAGGTTGTTAGATGGATGGATGGATGGAGGGGTGGAAATAGAGAAGAGTTTGTTGATTGGGTATATATGGTGTGGTCAATAGTGTTTGATCACATACATACCCGGTAGCATGGATGGATGAAAGAGTGAGAACCAGACAGAAAGATTGACTCCAGGCCCGGCTTCCACTATGTATTTGTTGTTGTCCCGGAACACCATTGAGGTAGGGCGATTTTGGAGGTCATATTGATTAACCTCCAACGCAGCATAACTCATCCACCATCCATCATGTAAAAACACACCACGAGAACCAGTAATGATCCAGTAAACCATACCATTCTCAAGCCCCATCGCTCGCTTCTCCATACTTGAAATCCTAATACCTACTAGTTCGTGGTAAGTATAAGATATACCACAAGCGAGAAGATGGGATCAGAACGTGCGTCTCAGGATTCATATTCGATTCCGGTCAATGATAGAAAGGGGGTGGATAAAGCGGAAGGCTTCAGGAATTGGAGGGAGCTTCTAAATGGGGAAGGGTTGGACCCGGATTTTGGGTTGGGTGTGAGAGGCAACGTGGAAATGATGCTGGGTTGTCAATTCGGGTTGGTCTGTGTGGGAAGGAAGGGTGGAAAGTAGATTTTGACGTTTATTCCGTACCGGTAGGTGCAGGTTGCAGGGAGGATGAGGATGGAATGCTAGTGATGAAGTGAGTAGCAAAAATTATGAATCTTTTATCGAACAATCTGGCAAGGAAGAGAACAGAAGAGAAAGGAAAGAAAGGTATTCAAAGCTGACAAATTACTTGCAGATCAATGAGCAAAGACGATATCAGAAAGTAGAAAGTAGAAAGTAGAAAGCGGAAAATATAGATAACTATTGTTTATATTTGATCTACTTTGGAAAGTTTGAGGAACTTCCCGCTGGCATTACTCCGTATCTGCTAATCAAGGCTTCCATCAACCAATTTCTCGCCCATCATGCAAACCCCGTTTCCATTCCAGATACTCCATTCCCAGTGACGTGATTAGATAGCCTTCTCCAACGCCAGCAGTTCATGATATGCATCCCTCAATAACAAAAGAGAAACCATTACGCCTGGTATCGTTTCCCAAAGATAGGTGGTGAAATTTGATCCCCAAAGTGCCATCCCATCCATACGCAAAACCACCTTTGTTTCTTGAGTAGATTATAGAAATGGTTGGAAAAGAATATTCAAGGTCAAGATTCGACTAGATAGCAGATGGTTGGTTGATTATAGCATCGATGCCCATATCCATGGAGGGTAAGCGAGAGTGGAATGAAGCTCTGTTGTCTTGGTGATATAGGCTTCGATCCGATTGTGAATAGCCATCATGACGGTCCGCCTGTGAATATCCATCCGGGCGGCCATCCGAGAGAACTTGTGGTGCATATGAGTAGTGCTGTTGACTATGGTTGAGTGGGTCGTTAGTAGAAGCTTCGGAGCCATTATCACGTTCATAATCGGTGTCGAGGTTAATGCTAATGCCACTATCTTCCTGAACTTCGTAATCGTTGTGGTCGGAGTATTGTGAATTTACAGCTTGCCCCCCGGCTTCCATCATACGTTCATGGCGAGCATACGCTCTAGCTGATGTTTGCATGTTTTTGAGACCAGTGGACATGCACTTTTTAATGTTAGCATATACACGGGATCGCTTAGTTGGCTGTGCATACCTTTTGCTCCACAACAGTCCATTTTTCTCCAGTTGCAGCAGCCAGGCCGGACCAAATTTCTTTGCGCATCTCCATGTAATGCTTTGCGAGAGTCTCGGATTTGGCATTGTCCCAATCGTCGCTATGTTTGCGTTCCATTAAACGTTCATGACGCTTTCGACAAGCGTTGGCTGATTTATTGGGAAAGTAGGTTGCTTGAATGGGCTGCCAGTTCAATCCCTGCTTGCGTGCTGCTATCAAAGTCCTATCATCAATTGGTGTCCATGCTCCAGATGAAGGTCGAATTGAAGGTGGCATTGGAGTACTCTGAACATAATGTTGAGTCGGAAGTGGCACTGGGGGCTGTTGTACAGGACCTCCTGTTGCATAACTGGGTATATTATGGAAGCTGTGTGGAAGTGGTTCAAAGTATGGTGCGGGCATAGGTCGAGAATTGGTGGGTGGGTATATGAGGTTGTTAGAGGTGAGAGGTGGTGAACGATAGTAATCCATTGCTTTTGATGAACGCAATTCCTTTGGCATTCTATGAAATGGGTCTAATGAGAGGTTGGTACCACTTAGTAGTGCACAAGGTTCGAGACAATTGGTAATTCGATTAAGTATTAGATGTAAAGGAAGCGTGCAGACCAGCCGGCAGGAAACCTTGAGGACACTTGACACGAAAATGAATGGAGTCCGATGCGGAGAGTTGAAATCTAGAGCGAGCTAACAATAGGAAATTGGTATATGCCTAAAGATGATATTGATGGTACTGAATGAGGACGAAAGGCCTTAGCCAGTGTACCGGCGACCGACCTTTATAATACAGAATTGACAAGCGCGATAATCTGTTTGAAAATATGACAACTGGGAGCCATTTAGGTGGCGTCTATACCCTCATTAACGCTGAGCGTCCAAAAATGAGACCTCGACTACATGATGAAACAAGATGGATCCCATTTTAGAAGTAGTTTTTTTGAATCCGACCCCGACTTCCTGGGCCTTCAAAGGATTGCAGATGCACAAAATTTGCTACTAGGGTCTACTCCAGTAGCCGCGGACAGATCATTAAGTCTCTAAAGATCTAGGGGCCATGACTAAGAGATGTTACTATTGGTCAATAGAAGAATTTAGGTCTCTTCCAAGGACACTGGGCGGTAGTCTCATCCCAAAATTCTGGAGACCTATCTGATGGGCGCGTAAAATTTGTGGACGCCAAGAAGGTAAGCTGCGGATGAGGCGCTCGCGTACTGAAAATAGAATCAACGGGGGAAATCTGTACAAGGGCAGATGGTCAGTGCAGGGTAGATGGCCCTAGGTTTAGCATGGGCTAAAGATAAACAGATCTTGATAGATTAGATGAAAATGAAACACATCATCAATGATCTTGTTTCGTAATGAATTGAAGATATTAAAAATGGTAGGTAGAAAAGAAAAGGAGGACAGGGTGACGCGCGCGTTTAAAATTATACTTCTAGTCTTGTACAGCGTGAATAGTATTTTAAGAGCACCGTAGTAGGTATAAGTTTACCTCATAGTAGTGCATTTGAAACATCTAGATGTCACGTGGAAGGCCTAATTGATGATTTTCGGGTTTTCATGGTTTGAGCTGATGTCTTCGAGAATTCTTCAGGGCGCCTAATACCGATTATAAGCGGCATGTAGTCTCACAGGTAGATTACTGTTAACGTTACTGTTACTTTGCTTCAACAAATTAACAAAAAACAAACAATTCAATCGGTATGAAGACCACCTGGACAAAAGTTGAAATCTAACCCACAAGACAGCATTAATCTCCAAGGTTATGCAAATAGTATATCTTCTTACTGAGCCATGGATATAACCAAAAAAAATCTGCGAGGCCGTAGATCCAACAACGGGTGAACATTGCAAATATCTAGCCTTCCAACCCTCTAACTTTCCAACACAAAAACACCAAGATATTCCTATATTCGCAACAGCCCCCAAGAGAAAAACTTGAGACGGATTTTCATTAGAATCTCATCCTCCCATGTGCAGAGTATTCTGTGCCAACAGCCGCTCTACTTCGGTCTCCGCTTACCTTGCCCTATCGGTAAAACTCCAACTTTTACGCCAGTGTTGGTTCTTTGCCTGGGGTCCGGCTTACACAGACCAGTATAATATCCTAACGAGTCACGCCGTCAAGCTCCCAAAGAATTGCTAAGGAATTTGAGCCCGGTAATGGCATCATTGCACGCGGCAGTTCCTATCTAAATGCACTCGGATTCATAGCATGTATTAGTATTCAAAGCCTTATGTTTTAGTGCTCACATAATTTCTGCCTCCAACGAAATCACTACTCATGAAACAATATACTCGAGTAAATCCTCTTAATCACATCTGATAATAAATATTCTAATTCAAATCATGTGGTTGGGACATTCTATTGACACAATTTATGATGTTCCTCTTCGCTTAAGACCATCATTATTACTTAATACAGTACGCGAGGCGAAACTACCCCCCCTTAAAGAATTCCTGCAGGGCCCGCTAGAAGTTGCCAAAAATTCATTTTATTTGTGTTGATATCATTCATGTTCATCTCTAAAAAATGTCATCTTGAATGCTTAATCTTATAACTGAACTGTATTTCTTCTCGGTCCCTGTTAGATTATCTACGCAGTATATCCTATGTAAGGGGCTAGCCCACCAGACCCTACACTAATACTAGCTTGTACAGTACCCCTTTTTGATCACATCACCGTACTAGCAGTTTGCTTACTCTCCATAATCCTCATCCAAATTTTATCTTCATCGACTCGAATAAACTTTCTTACAACTTTGAAGAAAAAACAAAAAAAGACAGCCCAAATGTACCAAATATAAAAACCTAACTAACTTACTCTCATTTCCGAATATTACTATAATCATCGTATCGTGATTTACATACAGTAAGTAGATAATCATACTTCCACTTATCTGCACAACCTCTTGCGCAATCTTCAAGTGCAAAAACCAACCGACCGCTATCAGCTTTTCCCCCAATAGTTTAATATGCGATCCAAACAACAAGGCTCCTCGCAGCACATACATACCACCGAATTTCCAACCCCAGCCTAACTCTCCTACCAGAAGACCAAAATGTTTGAAATTTTCCTCCGATATCACTACAGTGACAAGAGCCGCAGCTCGATAACCCATAATCCACACTTGATTCCTCGACGCTTCTCTCTCCGATCCTGAGAATCCTTAGACCGATTGATCGACGGCGCGAAATCCTTCGGATGTTTTCATTTACCCATTGCATCTGGTAGGAGTGAAGATGCTGGATTCTTGAGTAACTTTCATACTTCATATTGATAGTCATTATGTATCGAGAGTATACGTCCCAGTCTTGCTATTACTGATATTCTTCATTTAATGCTGCATAGGCCAAAATACATACATGTTTCTTGTAGCTCTTGCTCCAAGAATTCATTTCTGGTTTAAGGGGTTGAAGTCAAGAGAGACTTCGAGTGTGAGGGCGATCAGTTTATTGTTGGGACTAGCAGAAAGAGTGTTTTGAATTCTGTTGTTATTTTCTATGTGTGATTTTTTCTTCTTTTTTGGAGTAGATGTAAAAGTGCTGGATTTGAAATCTAGGAGTACTCAGTCGTAATGAAAGAATAATGAAAAAGGATTTATGTAGATAGACTACTCGTATACTCGAGAACGGTTTAGATGGATTCGGGAAAAGAAGTAGAAATGTGATATATAGTTTTCACAAGTGTTCACGGGCAAGGTATATAGATAGATATCTAATATACCAGTAGAATACAATATAGAAGCAAGAAAACACTTTACTTTCTTATTTCAGTTGATTTCTGGATCGTAGAAAAGGAGTACAAAATTGTGAATAGTCTTCTTCCATGTTTGGCTTTAGAATCAAGAATTAATGAGATCTCATGTTGCCTATGAGGTGCATATATTGATAGGTTCAAACTAATGAGATTTACCTATTTCCTCGAACTTATTTATCTATTTATTTACAAATAACTTGAATCATAATAATAGGTCATTCTTGAGTATATGAAATGGATCCTCGGTATCAACATTGCAATTCAAAGTTTTCAAATACATATCATTAAATTGAGTGTTGTAGCTAAACTTCCAAATTCCACGCATAAAGTAGGTATGTATCTAGTAATAGAGAGAACTAAGGAATATTAATCAAGAAATCTTAATGGAATGAAAGAAGCTCTCTTTTCATTTTCTCCCTGCATGGTTATAACCGGTTATTCGTGTTTGTATTCATCTACTCGAGTACTCGAGTATGTGCAAGGAGGTTAAGCGAAACATTTTCTTCGCTTCTTCAGCTCTTTCTTTCAGTGATATTTTCTACATATAATATGGATATAGAGTATAATTAGTTGTTTCATTTGAAGATAATCAAATCAATACCGAATCATAAGATTAACCAAACAAGTTCGAAAGTTGCTAAACACATCAAATAGCATAGTATATAAGTGATGCTAAGGTCATATATATCTTACATATCTCTCACCTTACTCGCTTCTAACTCTTCAATTCTTCCATGATACTCGAGTAGTTTTCTAAGAATTAAGCGAAAATCATAGGTTTAGTTTCTTGTTAGTTTTTTACCCCCTAAACGCCTTATCGTGTTTCAATTAATTATTATCTGTTTTTTGGAGGGGGCAAATATGTTCTTTCTTCATTGTAAAAATGCAACGATATTATAATATACTCGAGTATGTTTACTTTCGGTATCCTCTTTATGATATCTTTCCCTTCTACAATACATAGCTGCCCTTCCCCCCTTCCCCTCCTCCCTTCCTCCTCCCAAGTTAAACCTTTACTAATTCTTCAAAAAGAGTTCTTACCCTACCTATACCATACCATACCATACCCTCCCCTCCCTTACTCCCCTACTCCCCTACTCCCCTACTCCCCCAACATCCTCCCATCCTCCAAATTTCCCATTTCAACTCCCTATTTCCAACTCCAAACCCCAACCCCATGCCACAAATACCCAAATACCCAGAACTCCACTCTACTCTACCCCTATCCCATCCCCTCCCCTCCTCCCCTCATCCCGTCCTCCCATCCCACCCACTCCAATCCAATCTAACCTCCTTTTACACAGTATACATAATACCATATCTCAAAACATCACAAATACACAAAAGAACATAAAGCCAACCAACTATTTACCTATAATTATATAAATGAAAACCAAGGCTGGGACTGAGGGTTAAACATCCAAAAAGAGAAAGAGAAAGAAAAAAGGAAAAAAAGAAGAAAGAGGAGGGGTGGTGAAGGGTTGTATAATTGTGTATACTACTTGAGTATACATACTACTATCGTATACTAACATCGTACCTATATTATTTCCATCATTCAACTACCCTCTCCAACTACTCTCCCTCCCCTTCAATTATCTCCCCCCCATCAACTACCCCCCAGTTTCCCCCTCTGAGTATTCTTTTACATTGTCCCTTTTTCCAAGTACTATCTCCCATAACCCTCCTCCCCTTCTCTTCTTTCTTCAAAAACCCTTTTTATCCCCTTTCCAAAAACAATACTCTACTCGTACAAAAGTTTCATCCCTATACTTATCTATATTTAAATTTATATTCAAATTCACATCCAGATTCACCCCCAACCCCCATCTCACCCCCATCTCACCATCACCCCAACCCCCAACCCCCAACCCCCATCCCATTTTACTCACCAAATCCATCTCTTCCACAACCTCACAACCCAGAAATTACAACCTCACAACCCATAACCATAACCTTCTATTCAAACCCAAACCCAAATCCAAATCCAAATCTATTCACATCTCCCCAAAACATCAGCCCAATATGTATACCATAACTCGTTGCTCCCTACATCGCTGTTCTTTTCGTGAGTTGAACAGATCATGGCCTCTAAACGTTCGTCGATACTACCGAGTAACTTTACTTTGTTGAAGCAGCAGATCAAAACTTTGGTTAAACCTGTTCACGTCAACCTTCCTCCGTCAAATTGATTCTAATTCCATTCACATTTACAATCACATGTTTTTCGAATGACTAGGATATTGAAATAGATCAACTTGCACATAATTTTAAGTATTCATTCGGCAATTTGAGAAAACTAAACCTATGAACTTCCAAGGGGATCCTATCAAGTTTCAATAAATTAATGACGCCAGTAAAAATCATGTCCATAACCCACACTCCATAAATTCCCACTTGGCCACATTTCCCCTGAAAGCTCAAGCAGCAGCCGCAATAGCTTGTTGAGGTGGAACAACACCAACACGCTCCTTCGACAAGATATCGACGAGAAGAGGGTTTGGTCTGTTGTCTTTGCCAGCTGGGGAGACAGCTTGGTTCTTCTTGTAACGTTGAACGTTCTCAATGTACATATCGAAGAGGTATGAGGAATCCATTGGTCCTCCCTTGGCCTCGGGATGGAATTGTGTAGAGAAGATTGGACGAGTCTTGTGGATCATACCTATGATATGTTAGCTGGAGAATTCAAAACAACTATAGAAGAAAGAGTATTCACCTTCGTTGGATCCATCATTCAAGTTGACAAAGTATTCCTTGAAATCAGATGGGAGGGTAGTCGTATCAACGGCATAACCGTGGTTTTGACTGGTGATATGACATTGACCAGTGGTCAAATCAAGAGCTGGGATATTGTGGGCACGGTTTCCGTACTTGAGTTTGATGGTACGAGCACCAGCTGCAAGGGCAAGCAATTGATGTCCAAGACAAATACCAAAGACTGGAAGTTGAGAAGACTCCATCAATCTGGACAAATGGTAGACAGTCTCTTGGCAATGAGTTGGGTCACCAGGTCCGTTAGAGATGAAGACACCATCGAAATGATGAGCGACCTTGTGAATGGGGAAGTCGTAAGGGAAGACGGTGACGCTTGCTCCACGGCTGACCAAGCTTCTCAAAATATTCTCCTTCACACCACAATCGATGACTGCAACGTGCATATCCCCATGGGCAGAGCTAACGTGGAATGGAGCTTTGGTGCTAACTTTCTTGACCAAATTGATTTGTTCAGGGTCAACGAACGCCTCATCTTGATCGGCATCATACTCTTCTCCAATGGTGATTCGAGCCAAAGAAGAACCTTCCTCTCTCAAGTAGGTGACAATAGCTCTGGTATCAACGCCCGAAATAGCTGGTACACCCTCACGAGCACACCAATCACTCAAGCTTTCCACGGCAGTCCAATGACTATACTTCGCAGCATAATCTGCAACCACGACACCCACACATTGGATGTTTGGGGACTCGAAGTATTTCAGGAGTCCGTGCTCATCTCTGGAAGATGATGGAACACCATAATTTCCGATCAAAGGTTGGGTGAAGACAAGAATTTGTCCACGATAAGAAGGATCGGTCATGGATTCGGGGTAACCAACGAGGGAGGTTGTGAAGACAGCTTCACCCGAAATATTGGACTTGGCGCCAAAAGATTTGCCGTGAAAGACCGGGCCATCCTATTAAAAATTGTCAGCCCAAATCTTCCTCCCCACACCAGCCAACGCGACGTACCCTGATTGTGAATGTAGCTCGATCATGAGAGATAGGGGTAGCACGAGGACGGGTATATGGCATGGCACGACCAGCACTCCCTTCCACTGTCGCTAGGAATCGAGCTTGTTGTGCGACTCTTTGAATGCCATAGCCTGTTGGCTTACAAGCTGCTGGCCTTACGAATCGGGAGAACATGATTGTGGTATTGGTTTAGGTGGTAAGATTTAGTAGGCGGTCGGTTTCAGAAAGCTATTTCAGTTGACTGAAGCTTTCCAGATGTGATCTATATAGCAACAGTATTAGAACATTGGCGGCGTCAGAGAATCGTTGGAGGGGGGTTATATGCGAACCTGAGATATAATCCTACGAGAACATGTTAGTCAAATGAAGCTGCTGTTGATATTTTCTTGATGAACAGTCATCCCTACTTAAGAATGGACCGGAGAGCGTTGCAACATGAAAATCAACTTTTGAGTTCCAAGCTAAGAAATGACGATTCATGAGATTTGACTCATCATCAATGTCATATGCACGAGGAGGGCGATGAGGGAAGAAAGCAAGGAAGACGACGACGTACCTGGGATGTAAAAACTGACGAGCGACCACTCATACGCGCGACTTGTTCTCTTTGGATCTGGGGTATGAGTAGAAGAAGAGGGAGAAGAAGAAGAAGAAGAAGCAGAAGCAGAAGAAGAAGAAGAAGAAGAAGAAGCAAGAGAATTGGAAGAAGGATGGAGTTGTGGTTGTTTACGAGTAGGGTAGGGTAGAAGGCCGTTCGTTGAGGTGGGAAGTAAAAATTGTGGAGTTGGAATCTTTGGGGTTTGATGTGACAGATGACGGGTACGAGAGAAAAAGAAAAGAAAGAAAAAGAAAAGGGTGGAATGCCGCTTTGTTCTGTCGAATGGGAGGGGAAAGTTTAATTGGAATTATCTGATTGGTCCATGGAGTGCGGGCTAAGAGGAGTGATGAAGAAAAAAGATTAAGCGAGTAAGCGAGTAAGAGAGAAGGCCGATAACGGACCAATATTAATAAGGTTAATCCAGAGACCTGGGTGGTGGTAAAAGCAGCCAGCCATCAGTTTGTGTTGACATTGATGATGACCCCTCTCTTCTCTCTCTCTCCTCTCTTCTCTCTCTCTCCTCTCTCTCCTCTCTCC
>NGKF01000006.1:1494147-1535579 GCA_002162555.1 Monilinia aucupariae
TCCCTTCCCCTCCCCGACTTACAAGTCAATTAATTCTTCCTCGAGTAACCATCCCGTACGTACTTCTTGCTGCTTGTAGCTAAACTCCTGTACTCGAGTGCATCTAGATCAATGAGTTCAATTGCATGCAGCCATACCAGTAGACGGCGAGATATGTGTCTTCCGCTGTGATGTTACTGTGCGCTACACGTTTACTTCTTCTTTCTTGCTTTTCTCTCCTAGTCGGATGGTACTGCCGTGAAGACTTACCTGCATACCCCTCACTCATAGCATCACACCAGATGAGAATGGAGATCATTGCATCTAATATAAATGGTATAATGCTGCTATTATCACATCTACATAGCCACTTCCCTTTTTCGAGGCACCTGATCCTTTTTTCTCCATCACGGCAATCCATCATCTGACAACTCGGTGGTCATTGGTTCTTTCTTTTTTCTTCTTCGTCTTGCACAGGACCTGGTGCTTGGAGAAGCAGAGCAATATCCTTCGCCATCTCAGATTTGCCCTTTTCAGTAACGCCTCTCTCGATCTCGAGGGGGTGCGCGGTAGCTGTCATATACTCGGTCAACTCCTCTATCATAGCCTCTGTCGTATCCTCTATCCCCTCCCCTACCTCCATATCCACCACCACCACCACCGCCGCCGCCGCCTCTACCTCGACGCTGATTTCCTGGTCCTCGATGACCGGGCGGAGGTCTGATCCCTGAAAATATTTCTTTTCCGCGATCAACAAATCTATCGCCATCCTCAAATGTATATCGATTGATATCTGATCCAATATGACGTGAAATGTCCTTGGTAGTTATGTCTGCAATAGCATCCAATCTTCGATTAACGAGATCTTCGGATGCAGGTTGCCAGTACAATGTTGGCTGTGTTGTAGTAGATTTGAAGAGTTCAGACAAATTTCGCATAGGAGGAGGTCTCGTACCACCCAAGCTTCTAGGTCCTGATGGTGCTCCTTCAATCCCCCTAGATGGTCCCGTAGGCGCAGAAAGTGTAATTGACTGTTTTCTCGCATGCATTGATTGAGAGTCCCCTGTAGATTCCTGCAACACAGCAGTTACTTTGCGATCTCCATCATCTTCTATCTCCTCGTAGATAACTTCCCACTTCTTTGTATTTCGTCCCAGGCCAGACGCTTGTTCTTGATCAATCCACTCTTTCACTTTTTCATCTGGTATAAAGTCAACCCATAATGCTTTGCGATTCGGTTCATCGGGCCAAACACGATCATGCATCACGCTGCGTACTCTTGCGGCGGCAGATAGATTCTTGAATTGAACGAGTGCGTGTGTCCGAACACGATCAATGTGAAAATGTAGAATGGCATCTGGATCTGGCTCACTTCCAGGTGGAATAGCAAGAGTGGTGAGATAATCATGAAGTCGAGTTTCCTGAAGCGGTCGAACGAAATTGCGGATATAGAGAGCTGAAGTTGCAGGATGAATAGCTGGAGTAATTGGATTGTACGTCGATTCATCCTCTATAGGCTCCTGCGAATGTGCCATTTCTGTATCTTCATTTGCTTTTTGTGGAGAAGGGAATAGATTTTTGAACCTCGAGTCGCGTGGCCGTGAGACTCCCGGTGAAGTTGTCGCAACTTCAACACTTGGCCGAGCCTCCTCGACATCAATATCCATTTTGTCGGCACCTTCCTCGTTCGAATCCGAAAGTAGCTGCTTCACCACTACTTCTTCTTTGGAATCATCAACGACTGTAGGTCCATCTTCGCCCATAATCACCTCCTTTGATTGAACGTTGACTTCACCTGTATCAACCGCATTGTGTTTCTCCGCCCATTCTGCGTCTTCTTTCGAAGTCGCAACTTCTTCAGTACTATCACTTGGTCGAGCTCGTTTTCGGGCAATATCAGTAGATGTTAAGGTCGGACTTTGTGATCTGCGTTTTCTCTTCTGTCGGTCTTCAACCGCCTCCCGTGGTTCGACCGAGAGCTCGGCAGAGCGATTGTCCTCAGGTTGTTCGGGTGGTTGAGATGTAGCTTGCGAAGGGGGTTGTGAGAATTCTGTAGTATCTATAGGCTGTGAGGGTTGAGCTTCAACTTGCTTTTTGATCACATTTGTAGGGAGCTGCGCATCCTCCGGGACTGCAATTGGTTCAGTTGCCTCAACCTTAGATTCACCGGGCTCAAGAATTGGCTCCGATAGATGCTCTGCAGGCACTTCAGAAGGTGATGTCTGGATCGAGTTACTTTCGGGGATAGGCTCTGCTTGTATTTCTTCTGTATTTTCAGCTCCGGGTGCTGCATCGACCTCGAGAGATGATGTTTGTGCAGGTGAAATTGCATCGGGCGATGTAGCAGACTCTGGGTTTGTTTTGTTCGCATCATCCTGAATGTTCATATCACTTTCCGAACCATCTTCATTCTCTGCAGCTGAAAGTCGAGCGACGAGAGCAGGTTTGAGTCCGGTTTGTGAAAGACCTCGTTTCTTCAACTCCGCTTTCAGGTCAACGACCTTCAATTTGTTCCAGTCAGTCATTGTGAGTGTTGTGAGAATTAGTTAGACAAATGCGCATTGCTTGAGAAATTCCATCAAAAGTTGGTTAGTGGTAAGAAGAAAGAGGTGAATAAGTTTGATATAATTTTGCACCCGTAGAGATAGATGATGCCTTTCTGCCTTTCCTCCTCTATTTTGTCACAGGTCACAGGTTACGGATTGAATAAATTCAACGCGTCAGAATCACGTCTGATCCCTGCTCGATTTACGGAATCAGCCGCTCGCTCTAGCACGTGCCGTGAACAGTACTCTAGTACTCGAGTACTGCAAGTACTTATTATCAAGAAACATCACGTGCACAAGTTCAACTTCAAAATCACAGGCCAACAGGACATCCTGATCATTCTCATCACCCATCGCAGCCATTCTCTCCTACTCCTACTCCTACTCCTACTCCTATTACTCTACTCTCATGCTCAGGAAAATCTCCTCTATATCATTAGTTTCTATCTAACCGGCGCCAAAACCTTGACTGCATAACCAACATGTTCTCGACCCTTTACTCTACCCTTGACTTGCTTCTCGTCCTCGTCTCGAGCTCTATTACGGTGACGATTGTCGTACTTTTGACTTGTGCCTCTCTAGGGCTTTGTTCCTCATTAACCACACTCACTTCTCTACTTTCCCATATTTCTAACCTATCATTAACCATTGGCTGACTGTCCTCTGCTACGTGGGAGATCAAAAGTTGCCAGCTTTCAAGTGTAAAGCATAGAACGACTTACCCTATTGCTCCACCAAAGCCACCTTCTGCATTCTCATCGATTATTCCTTTTCTGCTTTCGGTTACGTAGATTAAATTCTCTTTTTTGTTCCCATACCTCGATCGAGTCAGAGTGCTCGAGGGTTTCTTAGAAGTCATTTTGATATTCGATTCGGTGGATGCGGTGGAGCCTGACCAAGATCTCAACCCAAACAACTTCCTTGCCAGTGGCCAACACATTGGAATATTGGCCACATATATTACAGTTGATGCTTCTCTGATGTACCACTCCATTCATCGGGGTTAGCCTTTTCCAAATAGTGAAAAGACAGTTTGGAATACTCACGTCTGTCCACTCTTCGCCAAAGGGATGCTTAAAGGAATAAAATTTATTGGCCACGGCAGAGGTAATGGCAAATACGCCCAGAGAAAAAACGATTATGAGAAGAATTTTCCTTTTTTTTTCACCGTCAGTGTATCGTTTCGAGGGATTCAGACGGCGGAAATAACCTACTTTAACATTGGAACTTGTGCCTTTAGAACCATTGGTATTGGTATAAACAACAACATGAGATCTGAACTTATATTTGTTGCGGCATTGAATATCAAGTGATCAATAGCCGTCGAGCATTGTTCTGTCATTCTCATAAGTCTAGTATCTCGAGGGAATATGATTTGAACCAACCATTTGGAGTAGGAACTGCCCAGTAATTTGAGAATGGTCGACACCACACCCCAAAATAGAGAATTTCCATTGCCACCAAACTCGCACCCACGTACGCGGCTACCAATTTAACAATAAGATTATGGGGTTTAATGCCATCCCTTTCTCTTAAATCAGCATTATCATCATACATCGTGAAGGGGAAACATACATCATTTTCAAATACATGCACAGCAAACAGGCTTTGCTGCCCCAAATTGTTATGGTCATCGATTGTTCCACCACAAGGACAAGCTTGCTGCCCGTTATACGGGACAAAATAGATTCGGGAGTGAGCTATTTTCGTTTGGTCAGTCACCCACTTCCAAAAAGAGTTGGATCACAACACGAACATTTGCAATATCGGGTGGTGGTATAAGATTTGTACCCAAGTTCTTTGCCATAATTGTGGTTACAATGAGAACGGTATAGAAGAGCTATGATATATATTAGATCACAAAAACTATACATGACCAGGAAGGATTTGGGTTGAAGGCGAGGCCCAGTTGATCGTATTCGTGAGGAACAAATCCTAATTTGGAATAGACATTACTTACGAACACAACAAGCATGATATAATCTTGCAGATGATAGCTCTTGATCGATCCAAGTTGAACCCATCTGGAAATACTAGGGACAAAATTCCTGTCAGTCTTGTTCTCGTAACACCACCACTTTCCTTTCAGCGATGATAACGGGATACCAATTTCAAACCATCATGAGGTGTATACTGTTGCACAATTTGATAATACATACTATCGGAGTATTACAATGAGCACTGCAAAAGCGTACCAAACTGCGGATTCCACCAACAGTGAGTATGTTTCGTACGTCTCGGTTCGGTCAATTCGCTGCATCCTGCATGAAAATCCACTCTCTTCTCATCCATTCAAGTGTTGATGCTTCTTATATCACCATAACCTCGGAAGAAATATCAAGCGTAACTAATGAAATCAACGATGATTAAGGGCAGGAAGTAAAAATAAAGAAAATATTATGCAAGAGGACTGGTAAGATGATCAAACTTCCAAAACCTGCGGGATGAGCAATATATTATTGTATATCAAAAATTTATTCCTGTCCGAGCTTGTTTCTGTGTTGAAATGAAAGATCATGAGGTGCGATGATAGGAAGCTAGAAGTATTTGTGATACTTCTAGCTCAGGAACCAAGGGCCCGCTATGACTTCCTCAATTAGTATAGCAAGAGCTAGAACTCTATGCCACATGGCAAATAACGCCGGAATGCAAAGAAACTTCTTTCCATAAGGGAATTTCGAGAAATGGAACATGTCACGTTCGCATTGCTAATTGATCTAGAATAAATTTTAGAACGGGCTGGGTTGTATAGTATGGTTTCAAATGTGAGTTTTTGTGCTCGAGGTCGGAGCCTTGGGCTAGTTAGTATTAACTCCGCTACGCCTTAGCATGCTTGAAATATACTAGAGATTAGCTTATCGTCGTTTCTTTCGATCTTGGGTTTTCTCTTACTGACCATCTTATTCTTCACATGAAACCTACCCCGCTGCCCTGGATGGATGAACTAGCTACTGCATCTATAACTTGAGTATTCTATGCCCCGGATCGACATTGCTACCTCCATCCACATCCACATCCTCCTCAAATCCTTTCCCATCCCAAGTCAAACAAATCCAAGCAAGCCCAAATAAACAAAAGCCCCCCAGGACAATGCTCCCCCTCCCGCCTCCCCCTCCACAATCAAAAGCTCAGCCCAAAACATTCATAGCCCGCCACACAAAATGCAAATACCACCAATTTTCACCCCACCAAACCTTCACTCACCATCGGTTCCAGGGGCATCAGTTCTAGGGTTCTTGCTAGCTAGCATAGCATAGCATAGCATTCTACATTCTACATTCTACATTCTACATTCTACATTCTACATTCTACATTCTACATTCTACATTCTACATTCTACATTCTACATTCTACATTCTACATTCTACATTCTACATTCTGCATTCTACATTCTACATTTGACCACACCAAGCCATTTTGCCGAGACGTTCGGCTAAGAATAAGCGAGTTTCACGGGGAGGACAGGGCGGATTTTCGACGGTGCGTCGTATTAGTGTGTTTGAGCACGCTTTACATACAGGACCGGACATGTGATTGTAATGGTCCCGGTAGACTCAATGCTTATCTAAGAAGAAGAATATCGGGGGAGGGGGGTTTGTATGTGTATGTGTATGTGTATGTACTGGAGACTGGAGTATGTGTTAGGCTTACTTTACTTGGCTGGTGAGCGGGCGAGCGGACGAATGGGCGAATGGAATATTTGTAATATGATATTATCTGCAATAGCGTCATGAGATGGATGAGATGGATGTGAATGTTTGCATACGAGTATCAGGTCGGTATTTGATGTATAGGGGGGTGTTCGTCTCGACCGAGGTTGTAGAAGGTGGGAGCTTGAGGGTGGCGTTTAATCTGGAGTGGTCGGTTGGATGCAATTGATTTCCTGTAATTATAACCTATGCTAAGTATCTCTCAATTGTTGGGGACCAGGGTGATGTTTGAAGGACGATTGATCTTCGTGTGAAGAGTCGGGTGCGAAACGGGTTGTTGCCCAGTATTGATGTGTCGGGGTGAAAACTGGGTAGAGACGGTTGAGGCAGTCGCCGATTTTGGTGTGAATTTGCTTGATGAGAAAATGAGTGAGGGCGACAAAATCCGGGTTGAAAAAAGTAAAAAGTGTATTTTTAATGGCGAGCGCTTTTCCAAGAATCAGCCATATACGGCAATATTGGAATGTAGATCTATTTCTCGTCATTAAATCTATCGGGAAGCTATGAAGATATGGTAAATCTTCTTCTCCTCGCGTCCAAAATCCAATGCTGTTCTTCGCCCGATCCTGTAATTCGTACACATATGCACCCCATTTTGTTTGATCATTTGCGACCCCTTTATATTGCGCCCAATTCCTTCAACTTGGAGATCATTCCATCCACGTCGTCAACTTTGCCACCTCCTTGTCTCGGGGGTGGTTCTGTATACATTTTGTCAGTAAGTGTTCGACACACCCTATTCAAGAACATATCAAAAAGCCCGAGTGAAAACGGTGAACCTACCAATAACTTTCAAAGTCTTTAACCTCTTAGTACCATCCACGCTCCAATCAGCCAATGTAGACTTTTCCAACTTCTTCTTCTTCGCCTTCATGATACTCTGCAAGCTCGCATATCTCGGCTCATTCAATCTCAAGTCTGTCGTAATAACCATGGGCAATTTACCCCTCACCACATCCGTTCCCCCATCCACCTCCTTCGTAACCTCCACTATATCCCCATCCTTAAACTCTACCTTACTAGCTTGCGTCGCCTGACTCCATCCCAACAATCCCGCCAACATCTGTCCTGTCTGTCCCGCATCATCATCAATACTCTGTTTACCCAAAAATACCAAATTACTCTTCTCCTTCTCCACAACCTTCTTTAACAGCTTAGCAACTCCCAATGGCTCCAGTTCTTCCCCTTCTTTTATCTCGACTAATATACTGCGGTCGGCGCCCATAGCCATGGCTGTGCGGAGAATATCTTGGGATTTTGGTGGGCCAGCTGAGAATGCGAGAATTTCTTCGACGCCGCCTGGTGCTGATTTCTTCTCGCGAATACGGACCGATTCTTCGATTGAGAGCTCGTCGAAGGGGTTCATGCTGTGCTTAACACCATTTGTCTCGACGGCTGTTTGTGCTTTGTTGACGCGGGGTTTGACCTATAGTATCTTGGTCAATTTGTATACTTTACAATTGGTATAGAGGGAATAAGGAATTAGAATTGACGTTCGCAATTGAGGGGGATCACGAACAGCATAGTCAATAACCCTCTTCACAGGTACGAGAATTCTCAAGGCAGACATATTGACAGTGGGAGTATCAAAGGAGTCGTTGCGGTGGGAGGAATTTCCAAATGAAGCTCTTGATGATGAAGGTCGGACTGGTGGACCCGGTTTTGCTCGGCCTAAGCTTCTCCACAGGGCAAAATTCCCGGGTCCTCGGCTGGGTAACCTTAAGGTCATCACGTGGTGGCTTGGTTGGATAAGTCGCGTTGCCGAATGACCATGCCCGTAAACTTTTGGAGCATCATGGTCTGTTGGAGAGCAAGGAACAAGATGTTCGGCTTCAATGTCTCAACATATTCTCCCATGAGTGCAGCGTATGCAGCTTCATCTTCGGCTGTCACCGCGTCGCAACAAATTTGCAAAAAGCTTCAAGTCTACAAGCCACATGACATGGGCGAAGTGAATCCTATTTAACACACTTCAAAACCAGAACGACACCATCTCCATGCATAGCTGCTGAAGCGCCTAGTGGTGGCTTAGACATGTCAATTCTTGGAAAACTCTGATGCACACTATCATTGAAAGCAACCTCATATTGAAGCATGAGTGCAACAAAAGCATACATAGATTGGCAAGCAAAATGACGGCCAGGGCAGATATTAGGCCCTCCACCAAAGGGTCGATACGCGGCATTACGGCTGGGATTCCTCTTTCGGGTGAAGCGCTGCGAATTGAATTTATCTGCATCTTCTCCCCAAATATTCTGATTAATATGAAGCTGATGATAAGGGACCTGGGAACACAATGGGTTCATGATAACCAAGGCATTGCAGAGAAGGAATCATGAACTTTACCAGAGCTTGGTTCCCTCGTTGCAATACCTTTCCTCCAATGATAACTGAGTAAATGTCTTCTCTCAGTAATGCGTCCCGTATGCAGATTCTCAGTATCTCATTGATGACTGCCTCTAGCAGAGGGCATTCCTCTGCCAAGTAGTCCATGTTTAGCGCTCCATCGACCACACCAGGCTGAGTTTCTTTTCGTAGTCGATCACGCAGATCGGGACTATGAACAATATGAGACATGATCCAGAATGCAGCTTCGTAGCTATTGCCTGTTATTCTAAAGCCAGTCAGTGTTTGTCTCCCTGAAGCAGAAAGCATCTATATTCACGCCCAGAGATGCAACATATTCGTGCGGGCGACCTCATCACTATTTAGTCCGCATCTTCGAAGCTCGTCTTCTGTCGAAGTAATGAAGTGGTTTCCTTCACGCTCTGCTCTTGGGTCTCGAAATATGTACCCAGAGTTTTATTGATCGTTTCCTTGGCTGTCCACATGTCGCTGCTCCAGAAATAAGGAATTTGATACAAGAACTTCCAGCTTGTGTTTTCCCATACAAGGAAAAAGTCCAACAACTGTGGATTGATCTCTATAAGCTTTCCGCCGCAGCACATATGTAGTAGATTCCCAATGAAGATCTTTGAGCAAAGTTGTCCTAGTGAAACGGATATAGTGTCCTTCGTTATCTTCTTTGCAGCTGTGCTGGTGCTCAAATTTTCCCATTCCAAGGCTTTTGTAATACCAGGGAAGACTTTCCCATTCATGAGATCTTTGAAGGGCTGTCCAGGTTGTAGTTGCTGTCGATGATACTCTTCGATCATTTCATGAGATGCTTGTATCCGAGGATTTGAAGCTTTTTGCTCGGCAGAAGGTGGAGCTAATATGCGCTGAAAGCTGGTTGTTTTCACTCCATTCCATTCGTATAAACGTATCGCAAAACCTGGCAAGCCGATCTTATCAGTGTTGCGAAGATTTCAGTCACGTCCTCGGGAGAGGTGATGATATAAATGGACTTGCCTAATGCCGCCATGGCGTAGATTTCTCGGGGTTCCAAAATATTTGCCACACCATTAGGAAAATGATCGTTTAGGATTTGACTTTTGCGCACCGAGCTTTCTTCTAAGTCGTATCGGAATTTAGCAGGAAGCCCCAATGTCCTTTAATTCATTTATGAGCTGAAAATAGATGGTCGAATGGCAAGACAATGGTTACCTAGGACTAATGGATAATTCAAGTCAGCGACGTCTTTCTATAGTGAATGTTATGGCCTACATGAAATCCAGTACGGTAGCTCTTTAAGGTCATCTGGAAAGGTATATGGTATCAAGGTGAATTTCCAGAACCTCCACAAAAGTAAAAACACAAGACCCGACGCCGAGTACAGCACATAAGGATTGTCTGCCGGCGGAAGCACTTGAGCAGCATATCTGAAGTAAATCGTTATAGTCATTGTCAGACAATTTGAAGTTTGCTCATAAGCGGAGATATTCTCCTTGAGATAGAAAGTATATGAAAGCAACGGCCTTCTTTACATTGGATGGCGCAGTTACCCAGTCGGCAAACGTGATCAGCTTAAAATGACTACTGCAATCGAACTCGCTGTTGAACCTTGTCGAATTTGCGATATATCAATATCGAGGTCCAATAATCTAAATTTGTTGCTGCAATGGTTTCTGCATGTTGCGATTGTAGGTAATACATCGAGCACAAAACCGTAGCCCCGTGAAATGTGCATATATTGGCTCTTCCACCATCATACCAACAGTTGTACTATTTTCGCAGCTTATTAGGCGAAATGTTCTTGCGACAACACGAGATGCCTCGAAGATGTCATTACTTGCTCGGCTACCTTCCGTGCAGCTTCTAACACTTGACGTGACCAACTCTTCTCAGATAAGCGAAGCCGTTAAAACCATCAAGAAGAATGGAAATGGTCTCGATATACTCATCAACAATGCTGGAAGAAATCATTTCTCTCCTGTTCTTGACATCAACATTGTTGAAGCTAAGAAAAGCTACGATTCTAATCTATGAGGACTTATTGCTCTCATCCAAGCATTTGTACCGCTTGTCATCAGGAATAAGGGCACCATTTTCAACGTCACTATTATTGCAGAACATATCAACGTCCCTCGTATGGATATGTTAATAATCAGCCGTTTTACCAAGTTTTTAGGCGCTAATATAGCGTCAAAAATATCTCTTGAGCTTGTGAGTGAGCACTTGAGACTCGAACTTGAGTCTTTTGGGGTCAATGTCTTATTCGTTGTCACTGGCGCAGTAAGATCCCAAGGCCAGGCATGCTTTGAGGACTGGAAATTGCCTGGAGGTTCCCCATATCTCACATTACCTTATCACACATCATCAGCATCAGCATCAGCAATCTAATTATATTAATTAAATTATGTATTTAATTACCTATCTACAACTTTTCCTCCCATTTTAAAGACTTTTTCTTCCCCAATTCCTAGATATTCTAATTTCTAAATGCCACGAAGTAACCCTCCATCGAAAACCTTCAAGATCCTCTTCGATTTAACCTTTAATTTCTTTTGGATGGTCTGATCCGTTCTACCCGATCCAATTGCCAGCCATGCAACTCACAAATCCATTAAAGAAGGTGACTAAACCTATCCTCTCCTCTCATTCTTAAAATATCTTCGTGAGAAGTTCATCTATCATCAGGTATGTGGATTTCCACCCATGCATGTATGAGCAACCAATCCAACATCCCGAAGTGATAACCATAGCAAGCACTCAAGACTTTTGAGTAGAGATAGGTAGACAGGTGTAGGTATACACAAGAACGAGGAAGGAAAGATATGAAGCACACTTGCTCGCTCCAAGCTCTTGGAATCGTACTATCAACCACCGACCAGCCATCGTTGAGAATAGAAGTTCCTCTTCATCCACATCTGTCTCAATCGGGTAGGAAGCCCACACGCATTAAGATTAACACCATCACCTCGCCTATCCTTCACACTAGCAACCATTAGACAAGTCTCACCAACCCCCTCTTTCCCTTCATTTCCCTCCTACTTCTTCCTCTTCTCTCCCCGTCCCTCTTATCATGAATAACCTCCCCACTCGGCGCAACCGCCTGACCCCCAAACTCACTCCCGGGGCCAAAATCCGGCTCACCCCCCAAACTCCCAAAGATATCTCCAATATAATTGGTAGCGTTGATGCCCGCCGCAAATGTCGTGTTCCATTCGCCAAGAAGCCCCTTGATGACCTCGGTGCCGGCAAGATATATGTTTTCGACAGCGATTTTGAAGCCGCCTTGGTTGGAATATAGAAGGTTGTACTCGACGGATGCGCCGGGGTATGGACGATCGAAATCCGAGGCTGTGCGCATGATAATGATGCGGGAGAAATCGACGAGTTTGAAGAGGGCGGCACGTAGGAGAGCAGAGAGGGTAGCGTTGTCTTCTTGGGCGGTGATACAGTACACACCTGAGCCGTTGGTGAGGAGTGTCGTTGTGTTTTCGAACGCTTCGCCCAGGAGAGTCCCAGAGTAGTAGACGTCTGAGGTGGCGGAATCGCACGTGATGACCGTAGGAGCATGGGTTGCTGCTTGGTATCTGTTTGTCTCGTTGGTGCTGGCATTGTTAGATTCGTACCTGGCGCGGTAGGCAATGGAAGTTGCTGAATCGTTCAAAGATGCTTTTTGTGCGAACCCTTTGGCCACATCTCGGAGTGCTTCGTTGACTTCGAATACTTCGGTTCCGTAGATGGAGGTAGGATATTGGTCTGGAGCAAATGAGCCTTGGGGGAAGTATCCGGTAGTGAAGTTATCAGGTTTTTCTCTGGCGTCAAATTCATATTGAAGAGCTACCTGAATGGCATATTTGGAAAATGCAACATCGCCGAGGGTACCGTATTTGGGGTTGATACCGCCAATACCACCAATGAGGAAATAAGTTGAAGTGAGATCGAAAGCCGGGGAAAGGGTTAAGGCGGTGATGGTTGAAGCTGCATTGATTTCGGATTCTCCGGTCGTGAGTTGGCAAACGGAACCATCGGCAAGACAATGGGCTTGTGGGAAAAGAGGAGAAAAACCGGGGACAGTGATGTTTCTCGCAAGGAGATTTCCAATTGAACCAGAGGTATATGAGTTTTCATACCATATGTCTGCTTCGGGTGAAAACTAAAAATGGTCAGATAATATTCATATAACCAACATGTTTGCCTCAGCTGTTAGACAAAAGTGATGAAGAAGCTCCCGGGGCTGAAAAGGATAAGATGATATTAAGGTATACATACCATAGAAATAATGAATATCTTAGGCTTTATAGCACAAGCTGCTTTTTTAATATCCAAGCCATTGCCTTGAGTACTATGATGGATATCTTTCTTGCTCAAGTTGGGGTTTGGGAGTCCGAAGGGCTTGGTGCTTGCAGAAGCCACAGATCCTACACCTGCCAAGAGACTGAGAAGAGCCGAAGTACGCATTTTCAATTGAGACCCGAGGGTATGATGAGATGGGGAGGAAAGTAGTATCAGAGGAGGTGTGAAGGGGATTCACGGGAGTATATGATGAAGGGACGGAAAGAGAACGAGGAGACCGTCTTTGAATAACAGTGTACTCAGTTGTATCTACTCGAGTATGTATCGAGAAATGAGAATAGAGGAGGTAAGGAGTAAAGGATAAAAAGAAGGTAAAAATACTTGGAGGCTTAATATACTTATTTCCATGTACCTGCAGTGAATTCTTCAGCTATTCATGTAATCTACATGAACTAGAGAATCCCCACAAATCTCTTAACCGGAATATCTACGTATATCTATCTATTCTTTTTTTTTGAGGTTCAGCCAATAGTTATATCTCATTCTATCGAGAGAAGATGATCGATCTTGATTGAACGTTGAGCTGATCTTCAATACTCCTTGCAGGATGTTGAAGAGGGGGGTAGGTGGGTTCTCGGTAAGATCTAGATGCATATGGACATGGTACCTCAGTTAATAAAAGTCATAAGAACCGGAGCTCTTTTCTCATCCTTACATCATAGGATATCAAACAATAATGAAATATCCAACATAATCCTCGCTTTCTCAGAACCATCTTTACTTCTATTCTCTTTCTCAAAACCCAATCTCGAAGTCCGATATTATATCGTGACCAAGTCCCTAAATCCATGCCTATATAACCATTATATACTCGTATAGAAATGTATAAAAACATTCCTTAATTGTCGCGTTGCATAAGGTTACAGTACATTATGTATCCATATTTATGCGTACATACTTCGTTCCATCCATCTTATTCATACCTCCCCCAAGATCTATTCTCCTAGTTACATATGCAGTTGAAGTCTCCGTACCTCTTTATGTATCCTTGGCGTGATACCAGGCCGAGTATTGTTATGGTTATGTCAGATGTGTTTCATTGGTCTCGGGAAGGAATAGGTAGGCATTTCAATGACATCTCAATCGAATAATAGTAAAATGAGGAATGTTATTTTTCCTTTTCTCTTTCAAGGCTATCGACAATGAGAGATCGGATCTGATAGACTATCTAGGTAGTTATTGAATCTAGAAACAAATACTCGGGTGGAAGCATGACTTGGATACTGAAGTGATTTAGAGAAGATCTCGAAATCTTGCAATCTTGAAATCTTGACATAAGTTGATGATTCTAGGGCAGAACAGGAAGGTAGATGATAGATGCTCGATGCTAGATAGATTGTATATCCTGGATTGAAGTTATTCCTTACCTACTCTAGAGTAGTGATAGGTAAGGATTGAAGAAGGAGGAGCAAGTTAGAATGACATGTCACCTTATCTTTTGTGGCGCTGGGTATATATGCGCGGTGCTAACAGCACAGTAACCTTATCAATGTTTGTGGATTTCTTGATCTTGATATGGATAGAAGGTTGATACTTGTATAGAATTTAATCTGAATGAATAAATGAACAAAGTATGTAGGTTATGTAAGGAACAAGCTTGAGATATAAAGATAAACTAATAGAAAATTAGCAGATATTATTAATGAAGAATTTTATATTTAATATAACTATGAAAACAAATATACGAATTATTCATATTATAAATCGAAACGACAGAGCTTAGAATGAGCTCTAGATCTAAATTTAGTCTCTGCCCTATCAAAACAAAACGTATTGAAATGCATTAAAAAAACCACCCGTTCGTACTCTGTAGAAATCAACATTCCGAAATTGGCTATCCCGACGATGAAGGGATACATCGAAAGGCTATTTTGATCGTCAGGAAATCCATCCTGGGTATAGCTTCAAAATCTAAATGGTTGATAGATTAGCCTCAAAATGAATAATTTTGAAATACTTAAACCATAGTGAACAATATTTCGATAATTAGTCTATATAATTTCATGAATCTTGTACTGGATCAAACACTTTCATCGTTCGAATTTCAAATGATATTTCTTTTATCTAATAATAATGATTTTTGATTATATGATACATTATTGAAGTTGAGAGTTTTCAAACCCCTTCATTTTCAAATGACTAAGCGAATAACTTCATTTTCAGCTCGAAGAAACGTCATCTACCCATCAAAGAGTGGCCGTTTTAACGTAATTTCGATCAGGATCACGAATTCGAATGCCTGCTTACATTTATATGATCGGACGAGCAAAAAACAGCTAACTAACAAATTTTGATTCGCCATATGCGGCAATGAATGAGATCAACGATACCCCATTTTTCCTCATCGGCTTGACGATATCTTATCGACAGATAACACTCGATTATATATTATCGTGACAGGAACTCGGTGAAGGTATGAATAATTAGGTAATGATTGATTTGTATGGCAATAATAGCAATACTTTACATCACTCGCATACAATCCCATCATCTCTTCATCACTTCATCTAAATCTATGCTCGAATCTCACCCCTCCCTTTCTTCACCCCATCTCATATTTTACGATCACCCTTACAATGGCGATAAAAAAGCAATTCATTCCAACCTCAAGAAATATTATGGTCTTGATAGAATTTAGGTAATATTCATATCCCACCTTTGTTACTCATCATCATCAACTTTATCCACTGCAAGTATAAGCTTCACTCCAATCCACTCCACTCCGATCAATAAAATCTAAAATCCATACGTTTCAATCTCAGATATCAAACTAGACTCTGAAAATCCCAGAACAGAGACCAATATCGAATCAAGTATTCACATCAAGTGTCTCTCAAATTCTCAATTCTCAACTCCAACTCTCGCTATTGACACCACTAGTCTGTCTTCCTTCCCTTTCAGCTCTACTCGCAATTAGACCCCTAATTGATTCCGCCATCCCTTGACTTCCTATTCTCCTAGCTCCCTAACCCCCATTTGTTATTCGTATGACTGATAGAGTACACACCATCAACCGATTAGTATCAACCAACAAGCTATACACATAAACACAAGTCTCTCCAAACCCCCCCACACCATAAACATACCCCCTTCTCCCATCAGCAGCGAGAGTGCGACCCAAGAGGCCAATATAGTGTATATTTTGTAAGATCTGACTCCGACGGTTGCAGGTCACCATATGCGAAGGATTCCTTGATTACTTTGCTATTCCTCATAGGATGAATCTACCCTAGGAGTTCTTTTGTTCTCGACATGGCGCATGGCATTCCTAGACGTTGTTATTCTTTCGATCTTACAAAGATAATAATAGATATGACTTAGCTACCAAGGTAGATGTGTACTAAGTGAGTGAGATCTAGGTATCTCCTGCCTCTTTCCCCAAGCTCTGCGCTGGAGTTCCAAGCCCTTGAAAACGGGCTTACTGACGCCTATGAAAGCTGATCCGGTGTAATGCTCTGGGATGATTGTTTTGCTTACAGGGAAATTCAATCGAGTATCACTGATTAGAAACCCAATATCATTGTGAAATGCTGCTGGCGAGTTGAGGATGATTTTTGTTTTTCTCTTTTGACCTTGTGACCACTGATGTTCTTTCATACTTGGGGACTTTTTTTGTTTGTGAGTATATTCTTGTTTTTTTCTTGATCTTTTTTGTTGGAGTAGTTACTCCGATTTGAATGCTTTCTTTGATCAACTCACTTCCTTTGAAATTCTTTCCATATTGCTTGATCATCATTCTTATTTGACATCAAAATGGATTCTTTGTTTTCCACGGCTTGCTTGCAAAAAGCCGTAATGCAATTGAGGATTCCGCGAAATCCCATCATATCTTTCCCTTGGCTTTCCATGAATTGCGAAAACTCTCCCCAAGAGCCCGGTGGCCAATCGGTAATAAATTAGGAAATAGGGCGATGACCGACGTATAGCTCGATAATCTGCGTTGAACCCTAGAGATATTCTTCATTGAACCTTGAACCGAAACTTCCTGAGTTTTCTCCTCTCCTTGAGCATTCCGTTATATTCTGTCAGGACTCGAGTAGATGGCACTCAAAGGTCATTGACAACCAATCCGTAGTTATTTGTGCAATGGAGTAGAAAACTTGACGTTGCAAGTTCGCCTTGAAGTCCTTGAAAAAGTCGAATCATATCATAAGAGATGGTAAATGGGTTGATGATACAAATTGGGCTTGGACTGATCTCCAGTTTGGAAGTATTAATTAGAGCGGAGGATCGATACTGGCAGAGAAAGGCTATTGAGAAAACGACGAGGTAGACGACGAGAAATTAAGCGATATATGGTGTGTATACAACACTGGTACAAGTCAAGTATTGGTGGAAGGTGCGACAACTGGAAGTAAATCTGTAGTGGTACAGCTATGATAACAGCCTCGGATTCGCAGTCTATTGTATTCTTGTTTCCCAGAATTTGATCACTACATAGCCGCAGCATGCTCCTGCACTACTCCAAGCCTTGTAATCAAAGAAAATTATGCTCCTAAGAGAGATTTGCTCTGATGATGAAAGTTCAATTTATACTGTCAGGACTGATATTGATCTTGGACCTTGAATTCAACATTTCTCAATTGATATTCAATATGCACATTATCTTGATAGACAGGCATTGGGAGCCAGTTGTCACTCCCATCTATAACTCTTGGGTTCTTCGCAATCATATCATCTCCCGATCAATCTCCAATCTAGATGTTCATCAGTAAGAAGACTTTAGTCAAAGAGACGAGATTTTCGTGTACATAACTTCCACTTTCACCCCAGAAAACGCCAATAGGAATGAGATGTACTTTCTCGGGTCGGAGGAATCCAAGGGAATGGTGGGATCTTGAGATGATTGAGCCATTGTTGCGATTCTGTCGGAGACCCATTTGAGAATTTCTGAGTATCGATTACTGCCTGCACCAGCTCTTTGTAACGCATCTTATCGACCATGCAAATCATATCCATCGGAACTACGACCAGTTCGATAATCCCCTGACACTTGTAGCGTGATAGCTGCAGCAATCTAAAGATTTTGATGCTGAAACCTCGTCTCTATCAATCACATGCTTTCCTTCTAAAATCTCTCCCAACAGCTGCGTGGTCATTGGTATGATTCGCGAATACCATCATATCACCCCCACCTCACCCATTCTGCCTCTGCAATGCTGTAAATGAGCGAAACTGACTTCGAAACCCTTTCTTCTTCTGCATATAATAAATACCCTGTACTTCCCTCAAATTGGCCCAATGAGTTCACTGTCAGTACACCAAGAAACACTGTAATACACTGTAACACTTGATATGTATGATACTATTCTCCCCTAGCTCCCTATACATCTTTTATATCAACGTTGGCCAAACCTGATCATCAATCCAAGACTCTTGACAATCCTTCTTTGCTCAGACAATCCACTGTATTCGTACAAAGCGCTATCAATATCCCCCAGCAAGTCATCACAACCCGCGAGAATAACACGCAGCCGTTTAAGCATCTATGGTTTTCTCAATCCAGAAGAGATCTCGGGTTATCGGCGTGATTTCGCAAGCCTTTCAATATCATATGCATGTTGTCTAGTTCCTGAGAGATCTGTGAATGGACCTCTCCTGCGCGTTTAGAATTCTGAAGCGCTTCCCATGAAAGATCGCCTCAAGCATATGATCAGGCCAATTCCTACATCGAGTGGCATCTCGTATAGACTGTGTAGAGAGATAACCAGGTGCGAGCTGGGTATTTCAATGAGAACAGAATTAATTGTTTGACAAAATGGAGACCTGATATTGTGCCACTGGGAGGTCGCTTTGGAAGTTCCAAAGATAGAAGGCGGTTCTTGTACGAATATGGACTATGCATTCTCCAGCTTGATATTGTGAGAAGCTTGTACTATATATCCCCGTATCACAAACTACGAGGCTCCAACATGCAGCGAAAAGAACCAGATCTCGTGTATATATATATCTATATATCTAAATTGAAGAATGAGTTTTTTGAATTTTATCACTCAAGTACAATAAAAATAGTAAGGAAAGAATAAATGCAATGTTCAAAAAGAGAACAAGATAGCAGCATCAAAGGGTTAGAGATTACTATTCTAGAACAAACAACAAAGAATGAGGGCTTCATTATTAGTTGCATATACAAAACAATACGAGCGAGTAAGCTAATGGAAATATATGAGAGATTGGAGATGAATATTGTTCCTTCAAAAAACAATTGCGTCTCTCACATACAAATCAGATGGGAAAATATTTGATCAACGCTATTCATAGAAAAGTCTTTTTCTCTTTACTGTTCAGAATGCTGACACCCGTAAAATAATGACACTTGCACTATGAGGATGCGTCTTTTGAAATCATAATTTGGTGTTCGATGACAGTAGGTTCAATATTTGGTGAGGGCTCTAGGTCTCATATATTCAGCAACAAGCAAAACTATTAAGCGAGCATTTGATTTGTATATTCAAGGAACTTCACATGTTGAATAGGCTTTTCGAACTGGTTTTGATGGAGTAATTTTAAAGAGAAGATTGTTCATGAGAAGGGGCGCGGGATAAATGAATGTGTGTGGCTTGCCTTGGTTTTTGTTACATTGGTGTTATATTGGTGTTGTTACCTGTACGCCAGCCAGCAGCATAAGGGACTTATTTGATGTGTTGACTTACCTTTGATTGGTGTCCTGAGTCCTGAAGCCATGGTGAGCTCTCCTCCCAATCACTCGCGAAGTTTCTCAAGAGCTCGCATTGAACCTAACTCATCTCTTCTCCTCAACTTCAACCTTGTTGGCTATCATGTTCTTACCATAGTAGTATGCTTGAGCTGGGCAACCAAGCCACATCAGATAATCGACTATACTTACCTGGCCTTCACCAAACCCAATGGGCTTATCGATATCCGCTCGTAATCGCTTGAACAGTTCATGATTATCCTTGATGCGGCATGCTTTTTCCACCAGCTTGACACATACATGAACCCAATGAAGGATGGCTTCCGGGTCGAGTGTTCCGGAATGATGACGAAATTCAATCGTGCGCTTCCCACTGAGGTAAGGTCTGCCGAGATTTTCTATGTTGAAAGCGAGACGGTCGTAAAAGTAGGAATGTAAATTCCAAACTACTTCGTTGACGTTAGAAAACGACAAGATACGGTTGAGAAGCTGAAGGCGCGTCAATGTAGGATATTGCATGCGAAGTCTGGAGCTGTCGAGAGGTTTACACCACTGTGAAGAAATGCGTTCTTCAGGGAAAATTGATTGTATTTGACGTTCGTAGGTCCATGCGATAGCCATCAAATTGCGCAACGGTTCCAATTCAAGCCCAAAGAATCCATTCCCAACATGAACATGAAGGCCTGCAGTTTCGTTAACACGAATCAAATAGTTGTTCCTAAGTGTTCTTACAACTGTCTCAATGGCTTTTCGTGAAGCTTTATTGTAGTAGTATGGAGGAGATGACGTTTCCAATCCATACTCAACATAAAGGTCGGTCTTGTGATCTATTTCAGTTCCTTCAACGGAGGCGTCACTTTTCAACAGCCAAGTGGTTAAACGATCTTTGTCCGATACAAACCCACTGGAATTCTTTGTTTCAACTGTTGCTGGAACACCAAGCTCCTCCAATTTTTCAAGAATATCATAATTGATAGAGTCTACGCCCCGAAGAATCTTCCCGTTCACCTCACGAGGATCTTCTGGGTGAGGATTGGGGTGGCCTGAAGCCACGGTGGCTAAGATGTATTCGATTTCAATACCAAAAGTGAGCTCAGTATTTGCTTCTTCTGTGATTGGGTTCGTGGTTCGAAACATTCTCACTGCATTCAATTTAATGATATCAATATGAGTGTGTAATGTGTTTTTCTTGCTAGAGATTACTAAAATAAGTAGATGAACATTATATATAGCCAACAATTCAATTGTTCTTGCATCATTTTCATATCAAAGAAAAACAAAGGCTATTTAGCGAGCTTTGGCACGAACTGTTGTCGGGCTTTTCTTTCATACTTACTTTGTCAAGTTTCAGCAGCGACAAATAACTGGATTATTTGACCACTAGTGACCATATAGAAAAGGATCCGGTTCTTTTAGGCTGATTGGATCAAAATAAACCAATCAAACCAAAGTTGCCAGAATACTAGTGCCCGAACCGAAAGATACCAGACTTTAGTACTACGAGTCAGTAGCTATTTCCCTAAACATTTAGGACAAGATAGTTCGAAAATGCCTTGAAGACATGCAGTGACGCCACGTATTCTTTATTTCATCATCATCATCATCATCATCATCATTAATATCTATAAGAATTGATTCAGCGATAGGGAAAAGTGTTGAAAACTTCTAGTATTTTTACGACTGGAAATTGTACCTGTAAGTCTTACCCCAATCTTATTACGGCACAGAACTAATTCAAACAGGCAGCCAAAATCTTCGAGCTTCGATCAATTTTCGCTCATAAGAGTTTCATGAGACTCGTGACTTACTCGTACAATATATCTAAAAGCATCGCCGCATCTTAAAATCAGAAGCCAATAGCTCTTATTATGATTTATTAGCCGTAAGCAAAGGTACCATCAAATATCATTCCATTTTTGATAAATAAACATCTGAATGAATCCCAGAAGTCCAAAATCGAAAAGAAAAACCATACGTGCCAACATGTGCAAGGAGTTGTATATGTTTCATAGGTCATGTGGTGGCGATTCCTCAAAGCCATGCGTGTGCGATAAATCATGCCCATACTACGAACCATACTTCGTAAGCTACTGCAGCCTTGCTGGAACCGATTCCAATGACCCCGATAGAGGCAAGACTTGCCAGAATAGAGTTATGGATGATCAAAGAGATAGCAAAGGGGCCATCATGCCAATCGCTGCAATACACAAGTGCCCGGGAGGTAAAAAGCACATGAGGGGCGTTGATCTACCAATAGACAACCCAAACCACCGGTCGGCAATACAGAAAAGGGTTGCGGAAGAGAAAGAGAAATTTGACCACAAGCGCCTTCCAATATTTACAACCTGCAGAGGCCGGCTCATTCCTTTCTTATTGTGAAACTACTATCTCCGTATGATAGCGCCAGGAGGTTTTACGCACTGGGCTTGCGCCAGGTTTTGACAACTACGATTTAAAGTTGGCCTGCGTTCATAATGTATTCAGCGATAGGCTTCTAAAGACATCTCGCTGCCACTTGGTACCGCGAGTGCATAATATGAAAGTTTATACTCAAGAGAGACCGGGAATTTTGCAGTGAGGTTGAAAGTGACATCAAACATCTTGACCGATTTGCCTAGGGTTCTCGGTGCTTGCAGAGGACTTCCTTTGCTTAGATGTATGTAATCTGAGGCAAATCGCTGCCCAGTCCCTTCAACTTCCTCGTATCTCAGGAACCTTTCTTTGCAGGAGCTCGCTGGATATTCACAAGTTATGTGTAAGGTGTTGGTCTTCTCTTGTGGCCGCGCACTTGAAAGAGCACAGTAGGGTTGCATCTATTTGTATAGAAGTGGTGTTAAATCTTATTAAATCTCTTAAAATCTTCATGTCAAGTTACTTTGGTATGAGGAAATCATCTTCATGATTGACCCAGTACTTCATATTTTATACGCGAACTCTGTGGTAAGAGAGAGTGCTTTTATCAAGTCACATGTTCGCTAGCTTAGCTCATTTATATACCCTGCACTTTCAATCATTCAATTTACACCCTCTTCCACACAAACCACTCTCCATTTTCTGCAGGTTTCAGCAGAGAATACCTTTGGGTGCTCGGTATATATCGACCATCAAGTCTTTTATACTCTGCTTTCCAATTCGTGTATTAGGTGCGATGTATGAGTGCATATACTCGAGTAGAGTCAGAAGATACTACCTCGACCTCGACTTTGAATTCCAACTCAGACCCTCTATTCTTCCATCGTAATATTCGAACATTCTACTCGAGTACTTACCGCAAATGCTTTTCATATCAATGCAAGTACTCAGGTATTAAACTCGTACCCCAAAATCCCCAAACTTCAGCTATACAAAAGAGATTACTAGTCATACAACTATATCCTATTTATAGCAGCAGTTATGATCTTTCTCTTTCTCTTTATGGTTACAAAAACCGATCTGGTTGTACGTACCATGTACCTTAGGCTACCTTAGTAAGTACTTCACCAGCTCCTTTCAAGACAAGATATGTTATGATCCAAGCAGTGGAAATCATTGCATATATTGGAAGAGCAACGACTGTCACCAACACCGGACAGCTATTACCACGTCTTCTTTCTCCTTGTAGCTCCAGCCATGTTCGCGGCATCAGTCTATATGACACTCGGTCGGATTGTGCGATATGTCAATGGTGAACACCACTCCCTTATTCGAACCAAGCATACGTTAATTTCACACTTTTCGGGCCGTTCCAACGTATTCATGATGATCAAAGCTTGTTGAGGGATGATGCATCACGAGGCTACTCTCCTCCCGTACTCGAAAATGCATTGGCGGCCCCTTTTCTCATGTACGAACTTCTTGCCTGCTCGGCATTACATTTTTAGCATCACCCATCCGCACCAGTATTAATCCCACCACGACGAATCGAGAGTGTTGCCAGAGCCATGATCGAAAATGTTCCATGAGTCGGTGCCAGAGGGAGATATTCTAGGATCCTAGCACTTCGTTTCCTGGTGCAGAAATTTGCAGAATAAATTGTTTCCGCGATAACTTCAGCTGCAAATGTCAATTTTGGGCAAATGGTGGGCGATGATATTGATTGCGTCTGGGCCATGCAAGGGTAACCCCCAAGATTTTCGGCTGCAGCCTGAAATCCCCTGTGATGCCCTGTACCATGGTGTCAACCCTAGCGAATGGGCCAATTACATTGACCATACATCAAAGGCGAGATCTTAAAATATCTTCATGCAGTAACCTTAAAAAGGAGCCGCAACATTTGGTTATATCTTTGAGTAGTTCTCGATTCATATGTTCCTCGGTTCTAGTTCTGCATCAAATCAAGTCATCATTGGATTCATCGTGCGGAAAGATAGATAGGTATTGGAAAAGATGACACGTAATCACGACCCCATAAGGTTACATTCCTCCCCTCAATTCGAGATGTCCAGCTCCATGACACCCTTGCGCCCGGAGCCTCTCCGCAATATCAGAAACTTTTCCTCATCACCAAGTGACGCGAATCTCCTTCCCCCGGAGTCAAACTCTGAGCATTTTGACAGCCATTTCCATAGACCCAAACAAGCATTTACCACAATTCCATATATACCCAAGACCGGAAGGCAATTTTGGCATATCTTACTGAACAGTCTTGCGCGATGCTTCATCACGGTTGTATTATGCGTGGCTTACGTTCTTGCTTTGCGAGTGTGGAATCGGAAAGGTACCGTGACGGAGTCTTCAAAGAGACTTTTTAACACAATTACGACGGGGATTAGTATTGCCCTGGGTATTAATATTTCGAGTTCTCTGAAGGACATGGCGTTAAATGCACGTTGGCCGATATTGCACGCAAGAAAGAGGAATCTGTATGAAGTAGGTGGGAAGGTACACGAGAATATTCAGGCAATTGCTAATAGCGAATTAGCTTGACCTTACATTACACGTTGATAGTTTGACGGATCTTGGTAAATTGGCTTTCGTTTCGAAAAGACCGCTGGTTTTTGTTGGGGCCATTTCGTGGCTAATCTTCAATCTTGTGAGTTGCAATCTTTTTGACTGCAAATATATCGTGTTGACAAGCGGTAGCTTGTACAAGTGGCTATAGCGGCCATCAGTTTGACATATGGCTTCGATACCAGCACGGAGAGCTATTTGTTCTCACCGGGTAACGTCACAATTCCAAGGATGGCCCATTTTTACCCTCAGGAGAACAACAGTAGACCGAAAATCGAAGACGAAGAATATACCGCCCATGCATATGGTGGCCTAGGTTGGAATTATGGGATAGGCACTTCCATCGCCGACATTCCATCGCAAGGAGAAATCTATCAAGGCTTAAGCGAAAACGCCACCATATTCGAAGACCTACCAAATAACAAAATGGTCTTCGTATTCACCGAATACTCCTCCGATACATCCTCAACTAACACCGGTCCCCTCGGCATCTACACAAACCGAACCCTCGAACTGAGCTACTCCTGCACCTCTCACCGCGTGACCGGTAATGGAAACGGCAGCTCTGACGGCAACATAACCGTGCAAGATATTGGATCCGTCTCTGTAAACTCCATCGTCTCAAACGGAACCACATTTTTCACAGGATGGCCTAATCATTGTCCCGGTATCCCGCGCTGTGCCATCGTGCAAGCTTTCGAAGCTTCGGATACGGATCCTTGGTATTATACCTGTAATATTACTGTGGGATCAACGCAAAACGATTACCATAATGTCTCGTTTATAAGTGATAGGATGGCGTATGTAACTGCACGGGCAATCGCCAACACGGGTTATTCGACCCGGAATTCCCTTTCTTCTTACCAACAAACCTCCTCATATCCACAAAAGACGGTCTGGGGTACTCCCGTCAACGGCGACACATCACTGATCGGAATACAGATTGCCGCCTTCGGATTATCCTCCATCTCCGGAGCTGCATCATTCAATCCCACGACCGTCTATTCCGGACTCGAACCGCAAACTGGGTTTGCACTTTCGATTAAGCATGCTTATTTTTTCTTGCTGATTGTATTCTTGATTCCGGCGGTACAGTTTATTATGTGTTTTGGAATCGCCGTGTGGGCGAATAGAGTGGTGGTGCAGGATAATGCGTATATAGGGATGAGTTTGTTGTTGAGACCCATTGCGGATGCGCTTTATGGAGTTAGTGGAGGCAAGGATAATAAGGCATTTAGGGATGAGAAGAGAAGGGTTATGGCAAGTTATGAGATGGGGATGGATGGGAGGTGGGGTTTTGTGATGAGTTAATGGATGGGTGATCTTGAATAGATATGAGGGGTCAATGGATACGAAATGATTTATTTAGCGATATCCTCAAAACACGGGAGGAGATAGTGCTCCTATGCTAATTTAGCAGGATATAATTGCAAGAAAGGTGACATGAATATGACTTCACAACTTCATTGTCTGAAGGGGATTCGAGGCTTATTGGAGCTCCTAGTATAGGTAGCACAGGACTTCTAGAAGCCGAGAAACTAATCTACAATCCAGATAGTATATACGACTAGGATAGCAACTATAATACGACCAGAAACACCCAAACGATCTCTTACCATCATATGAGCCCCACGTATTGCAACAGACAGTTATCAAAAAAAATGATAAACGGCAAAGGAAGAAACGCGAAGAGAACCAACCGAGAATGCGTATGCAACGAGCAAAGAGTCAAAATCAAGGGCTGTCACTCAGAGCTCATCAGTAGACAAGAGTGCATGACACCATAACCAAGCTCAAGGCATGTGTAATGAATCTGCCACTCTCAGGCCCACGTCGTCCCCAAATAGTTGGTTGAGTTCCATCCTAGATCTTCTCCCTCTCCAACCTGAAATCACTTCTCGCCTATCTGGAGATTTGCGGGGATAACCTTATATGACGAATACATTGTCCGATGCGCCAACTAAAGTAGAGGGCTTTTTAGGCGTAACAAAGAGCAACTTTGAGCGGTGTTCACAACGCTGGCATCTCTGCTATTCACTTGAATGAGCCATTGGGGTCTTGGGGGCAAATCAGTCTAAAGTTCCATGACGAAAATTAATCCTCGAGTAGAATGTGATGTGTCGAAAGAGTTGCACCCGGAATTGCGTGCACGGACACTTGGATATCACGTGATCGACCGAGAGATCAGACGGTTCCTCAAGGCGGTGAAAAAGCGCGTCCAAAACCACTTTAACCTCGACGTTGGTCGCGTTTTCTGCCTGAATGCACGAATAAGGTTATGGTGCTTGCTGGGTTCACCAAGTCCTATTTCTCCAACCACGCGAGTATCTACAAGTAAATCGCCAAACGCCATACTCGAGCAGACTTTCTCTTATTTCGGTGGTTTCTTCACCTATTGGAAGATGGGTCTCGGTACAGTTATTATTTCATCTTCACGATAGCTGCTATCTTGCAGTCATGGTACCACCATCTCCAGCTTCAGCAAAATCAATCAATCCTGAGCCGAGACCTGCAGTGCCTGCTGAACTCGACGCCAGCGAGCCCCGAAAACCTTGGTACCGTGCTCTCTTAAGTTCGAAAGGAAAATCACCTCGACTGCCTATAACTATTACTCCAGACTCACCTACGGTTCTCGCCAGTACACCAACTACTGCCAGGAAGAAGGTAGGCTGGTCTGAGAAGTACGACTACAAAGACCCTCCTGCAATTACCACCGATAAAAAGATACTATTCGCACACGCTTTATCGCCATTAACACCATCCGCCGAACGAAAGGCGACGAAATCTATCCTGAAGCCACACCATGTGCCTGATCCTATACACCTCAGCGAACCTTTCGGAGGTAGTGAAAAGACGTCAATTCCAAGTCCTCGGATACTCGATGCCAGAATGTTAGAATCAATATCGAAACAACTAGCTGGGCAGGATAGGAGCTCGAGGCTAGATGCATATACCACCTTGTCGGGTGCCTTAAAAGCCTGCGACAATGTTCCGGATAGAAAGGCTTTGTCAGACAAGATGGACTTGATTTTGCAGTTTATAAGACGAGATATGAATGCGAAACATGAATCTGGAGCTCTTGATGTTCAACTTGCGAAAGAAGCTCTAGTTCTCATATCTAGCTTTCTTTATAAGAAGTCCATTTCGGATATGTTGACCCCCGATTTCAACTGCTATTTAGTCGACTATGCCTTACAGACTTTCGAAAATCCCGGATTGACAAAGGAGATCGCGAGACACTTGATGTTCATAATTGCACAGCAAAAATTCTCGGCAAGAATAATGACTGCCGAGAGAGTAACGAGGCTGATATCTGCTCTGCACAAAATCGAGGATTTTGTGCAAGGCAAAAGCATTGTAGAACAGCGCATCAGCATCTACCGAACATTTCTTAGGCAGTCCAGGCCTCATATGATCTCTAATCTAGACTGGCTTGAAGACCTTTTGAGCGATATGCTCAGCAGTTATTCAAATATCCGGACTGCCGCCATTGCATTTGGTGAAGAGGCTGGCCTTGATCTCGGCACAGAGAGCAAAGTATCATCAAAACTCATGGAAATATTTAAAGGCGCAGATGGAAGAGATGTGAAGTATGGAGACTTTTGTGCGGACAGGTTGCGAAAAATGGCTGCAAAAAAACCTCCAGGTCCGGCTCCTCGCATCTGGGCAGTTGTCATCTTATTCCTCCGTGCACGTCCTCAGCAAGTAGAGCATTGGGCTTTCATAAAACTTTGGCTGGATGTAATCAAGGTCTGTTTCAATTCCGGTGACCAGGATACGAGGATAGCGACAAATCTGGCATGGAATCGCATGGTATTCGTAATTGCTCAAGACGAGAAGGTCAGTTCAAATATGATGCATACACTCAGTCAACCTTTGATTGGGCAGCTTCAACGAAAGGATGTTCGTAAGGCCTCAAATTCAGACAACTTGTATCGCAAGTCGACTCTTAGTAGTATCTGCAACTTGTTATATTACTCGATAAAGCCAAATGCAACCCCAGCTCAGCTTGATATTTTCTGGGATTCATACATTTTGAAGCTTATCGGAAAGAGCCTCACGCCCACTGATTATACGGAGAACCTGGCATCGGCTGAGCAGGACTTGAATGATGCATGCCACATTCTTCGTGGTTTGTTCGACTCGCACACTCAACGATTATGGACGTCAACCAGAGCTATGAACGACAGCCTTGTCACAGCCGCAGAGCTTCCGGGACTTGATCCTCGATGGTTACGTAAAAGTGCCCCTCGAGTCTTTAAAGTTCTGAGTCCAATTATGGAACTTCTTTATTGGGACTTCGCGTTCCCCAAAAGTAAAATTGCGCTTCTCTGGGAGACTTACATTTCCTCGATCTCATCTGCAGCGGCCAAAGAGGTAAAAACCTCGAATGATACCATGGCATGCCTTGCTTTTCTGTTTGGTACATTGTACAGAATATGGCAGACAGGACCAAGCGGTTTGCATACCCCGGCACCTCACCGAAAAGACGAAGCAAACTTTTTCGCTAGCTTTCAAGTCCTTGTAACTACTGTTATATCTGGCCTAGGAGTACTGCCGTTCACCGAAAGGCTTCTATCTATGGGACAACAAGATGCTTTCATTGTTGTTGCAACTCCATCGCACCGACCCGGGAAGATAAAAGGCGAAGTCAGGACCCCACTCAATCACCTATTCCTTTTGCTTGCTAGCCTTTCTCCGGGTTCTAAATACGATTCGAAATTCTTGAAAATGGCCGAAGCTATACTCACACCATTCTTTGAAGCCCGACGTTCGAGTAAGGGTAAAATGGATCTCGTCAAAGAACTCTTAGAAATACTTCCAACTGACAACATCGATCCCTGCGGAGCTCTTTGGACCATCCTCGCGAAATTTGCCACAGCAGCGGTCAATTTTCGCGATGATAGTATTGTGACTAGCTCGATTCACGATACTCGCCCACTTGGGGGTGAATATCGCAGTGTTGCAAGAATCCTCGAGGTTGGGATTGATCTGTCACCCAAGGAACCTTTGGAAGGATGGAAGCACCTTTTTCAAGCTTTGGTGATTTCTGCCACGACTGATTCTGGACATGGAGGCAGAGCAATCGTTGTTGTTGAACCGATAGCCAAGACTCTGAGCTCTAAATGGCGACCGGATAATGGATGTCATGTTAGTAACGCCAGATATTGCCAAATCTTGGTTGCTCAAGCGTCATATCCAAAGGACCGGCCAGCCTTAGATGCCGCTAGGAGGCGCCTTTGGGGAAGTGCAACCGCTGGCCCAAAAATTCACATGTTCGACCCGTATGCACACTTTTACGAATACACATCTCGGTGCTTAAAGTATTATTACACTGAGCTTTCATCCAGTGATGAATCCTATATCTGTAACTTACTTCAGGAACTCGAAGAATTGTTGGGACGATGCCCAAAAGCATTGTTTACCGAAGCTGTAGTCAAGCTTCAGGATGGAATTGTGTGCTGGATACGCGATGAAGAGGCAAAGCTGCATGTTGCTAGTTCTACATCTGGAACAGTAAGTTGATCTCTTCCTATTGACTGAGCAAAAACGCTAATTGATGTAGGTTAACTCTTTGTGGGCAAAGATCTGCTCATTGTTGTGTCCTACTTCTAGTGATATACCAAAATTACTAGAAGACCTAGAACCACTATTGTGTTCCGGTTTGGAGAGCAAACGTGTTTCTATTGCAAATATGGCCATAGAAATGTGGAAAGCAACATTTGGTTCCTTCCAAGGCGACTTGCAGTATCCTCCAATGATCAAAGAGGTTTTGTCTCGACTTCTTCCAATGGTTGACCTCCCTCTTCCAGCATTTCCCGAAAGCTCTGAAGATCAGACCTCCGATAACCACAGACAGCCTCTGGTTTTTCTTGATACGCAGACGGATTCCACCATTTCTAGTGTGAATCTACCAAAAGTTTCGAAGAAAGCTTTTTCGTCTAGCACCAATCAATCTTCCAAACAAATGGGAATGGTTTCATCTCCACAAGTCGTTATCAACGTAAAAAAGAAGGCATCGCGGAAGAGGCTCAATGAGACAACCCCTGAACCTGGAAAGAGGAAGTCAAGGAAGAAGAACTCTGTTGCTAAGTTACGACATGATGACTCCCAAATTCAATTTGAAGCAATTGCGGGTTCATCACCCCTATCGGAAGCAACATATGACTCGCAGCTTTTGACGGAACGGCAGAAGGAGGTGAGGGAACGACAAGCTGGTGCTGCAGCCATGTTCTCGGATATCAGATCTAGTCCTCGCCGAAGCTCGGGACCAAACCTCAAGAATGTCGATAACGAGATTGAATTACCTTCGCACCTCTCTTCTTCAAAACTACTCTTAGATACACCGGCCAATATTGAAAGGCAGGACACACCAGATACCCAAGTTATCGAAAGCCAAGATGCTTCCCTTGCATCCTCGCCTACTCCGGCGCGCTGCCTACTTCATTCCAAGCGCATTTCTCGTTGCCCTTCACCACCAGCTGCGGCAGTCAATTCACAAAAATCTTTGTCCGCGATGCACAAAGTGAACAATTTAGAAATACCATCTTCTCCACCACAAGCTGAGGCAAGGAATCATGTTCCACGAAATGATGCACAGGAAGACCTCGATCATTCCGGGCAATCACCTTTGCCAGCTGACTCATCAATTTACGAAAGTGCTTTGGTGCCACCCACTTCTTCCGATGAGTTTGATGTCACCTCATTCCCTACCAACTTTCAGGATGGCCCCAATGAGGATTCAATCATCGATAAGCTGCCGGAAGCATCTGCACAAACAGATCCTTATGATTTTGATCCTGGTCAGACCATGTCTACGTACAAGAGTACGCCTAGGCATTCGGGTGAGGATGAGAATATGGATGCAACCATTGAACTTACGAGTAGTGAAGAGCACGCTAGAGATGTAAGTCTTCAACAACTAGCAATTGAGCAACGAGCTAGCAACTCTCAAAATATCCCAGTTGTTGAGACGATCAAAGACTTTGAAATCAGCAATGGACCAGTGCTTCCATCAACTAAAAAACGAGGCCAGCGTCATCCGATCGAATCCCAAAAGGCGCCAGATACACCAGACCAAGTCTTACTTGATGCTAAGATAAGTAGAATATCTTCGGATGGAATACCGGGTGATGGCGAGATCTTTGAAGATGCTCTTACTTTGCCTCGAGTATCACAACCTCAGATACAAAAATTATCAGAAGCAAAATCTTTGCCAAACAACATTTCTTCTCCACTTAGCGACTTTGACGAATCTAGTTTCATAAGATTGGCAAAATCCGTGGATCGAACTTTAGCTAAGAATAGAGCTCGAACTGGCGACCCGGCACATGCGCCGACAGAGCTCTCTACCCAGTCTCTTCATATTACAGTTGCTGAGACTCCTAATATAATTACAGGTTGGGAACGTAGGTCTACTGTCCGCCCTGTGTCTCAATCGTCGGCCATTCCATCTCTTATTCCCGAAACCCCGGCACAGCTCATGAGAAAGAATGACAAAAGTAATATGCCACCAGAACCTGCGGCCGATGATTCTGAGGTCGATGACTCTGATACCGCTTCTGTCATCATTGTGATGCCCCATGTTAGGCACCAAGAATTGCGACTAAACACTTCAAGAAAGAGCCCTATGCCAGGTCAAACGAACAATACACCTTTCAAAATTAATGTTGGGAATAAGGGTGAAAACAATATCCAGAATAAGAAGCGAAAGTTTGATTCAACTTTTGAAGCAGGAAGTAGGGAGTCTGATAGTCAAGAAGCACTAAGAGATGGTAAGTGTGATGGTATTCTTTATGTGAAATTAAAGACTAATGATTGTCGCAGCTCTTTCAGCACCACCCTCAAAGAAGAGAAAATTTCGATCAGCTAACACACCAGAACCTGCTATTATAAAAAGCGTCTCTACACCTCAATCTCCTCAATCTTCTCAATCTCAGCGATCTAATCAATCCCAACGATCCGAACGCGCTACTCGACGAAGCACCCGATCATTAAAGGCCAAGACTATTCTTGAAAACGTTTCAAGCATGAGTGTTGCCAAAGAGTTCAGTTCTGCCCCAGAAATTATGGAGGCAAATTCTTCTATCGTCGCAAAGTGCCGCCTTCCTGCAGAAATTCCTAGCAATGAAGTCCTTGACGAAACGATGCTTGGTGAAACAAATTTTGGAGAACCATCAAGCTCACCACTTGACGAATCAGAGCTAGAAAGTGTGGAGGAAACTTTGCTGCAATCACAAATAGCTGAGGAGATGGGACTCAAATCACAACAGTTCACCAACAATCAACAGGAGAAAGTGCAGCAACCTGCTCTAGCCGCACCTACATGCCAGGATATCAAAGAGAGACTTCTGAGCTTAGTTAGGGATCTTAAGCTGAGTGCTTTCAGCCTTCGGGAAGTTGGTGAAATAGAGGATGCGTTCATGGACGCGAAATCAGAGTTGTATCATGCGGGCAAGCGAGGAAGACGCATGGCTGATGATTAAGGAAACTTGCATTAATGGATGGCGTTTTGCTGTAACCAGGTTGGCTTACATATGTCACATGAAGTGATATACATGATATGACTGTATGGAGGAGTCTAGCGAATTGACTGTAGTTTAGATACCAAAATAATACAAACTACCGATGTTAAATGCGCCCATGCCTTGTGACCTGCGGAGTTTCACTCAAGTAGATACTTTTCGAGATACTCGGCTAACAAATGATACCATGGTGGAATGTATGTTACACAAGTACCTCGGCTATCTATACTCGTTCAGCTGGCCTCAATACAATTTCCCCTTCATGCTCTAGACTTGTTACTTTCTCCTGCGGTTTTAGCCCTCGTTGATGTATTATGATATTGTGTTACGTATGTTCTCCCCCCTTTTAGCCGTTTAGTCTTCTGTCTCTCACCCCTCTATCTACATCAAATTCTCACTGAGTAGTCCTTCCTTGTTGTTGATCTACCCCACTTTTTAGATCTTCTTCCCTCCAACACTAAGCCATTTCTAGCATAACCTTATAAAAGCTCGGATGTCCTGGCTATTTAAACTTTGTTTCAGATTTCTCGCTTACATCCCACATTCCTTCTTAGCTTGGGGTCTTATGTCACCAACCTTAACTCATCCCGCTCTTGTCCCTCTCTCTCTCTTACTTCAACCATTCAGACCTCATCTGAATAGCTTCAAGACATAAACCATCTTTGAACGTACCATCATACTCATCTTGTACAACCTCTCTCTAGAGTTGTTTCAGCTTTCGATTGTAAAGGAGAAATTATAAATACATTGAAATATCCCTCCCATCTTGTCGATACGAGTCCAATCAACTCGTAGCTTCTTTCATCCAATTTACCCCTCATTTAATCCACCAAACCGGGACAAACCACCACAATTCAAACATCAACCCAACAACTTCAATTATGGATCGACCAAAGAAGCCATCTGCTCTCTCTACCACTCCAGGTCTTGCACCCCACGCCCAGATAAACACCACCCATTCCAATTCCCGCGTCTCCGTTGTCCTTCCCACCGGCGAATCAATCGAGGTTCTCCTGTTTGGTGCTACAATCATCAGCTGGAAAGATGCAGCTGGAACCGAGAAACTCTGGCTTAGCGAAAAGGCTGTACTCGATGGTACAAAAGCTGTGCGTGGTGGCATCCCTCTAGTATTCCCGGTATTTGGAAAGGTCGAGGGTGAGGAAGGTAAGGCGAAGGGTGTCGATACTTTACCTCAACATGGTTTTGCACGCAATTGCAGGTGGGAGTTCTTGGGAAAGAGCACAAGTGAGAGTGGTAGTGTTAAGGGGCAGGAGAGTGGTGATAGTAGTGTCAAGTTGGATTTTGGATTGAGTGCTAGCAATCTACCAGAGGAGACGAAGAAATTGTGGGGTGGCGAGTTTGGATTGATCTACAGTGTTACACTTGGTAGAGAAAGTCTCGGAACAAGTATGGTAGTTAGAAATGAGGGTACCACAGCTTGGGAGTTCCAGATCTTGATGCACACCTATTTGAAGGTCCAGGTACAGTCATCCTACTCGTTCATTCCTCTGAAAAGTAGTTATGTTAATGTGCGATCGATAATAGGATATTTCCCAAATATCGATTACTGGTCTCGAGAATGCCACATATGTCGATAAGCTCACCGAACCCATTTCCACAAATACCGCCCCTACTGAACCTCTTACCATCTCTGGTAAAACCGATCGTGTTTATACTCCCGCCGGTGGTCCATCCACAGAGATCATTGTCTCCGAGGGTGGAGAGAAGAAGTACACAGTTGCCAGAGATAACATGAACCAAGTCGTTGTATGGAACCCATGGATCGATGCCAAGGACATCGGAGACTTTGCTCCAAAAGATGGATGGAGAACAATGATTTGTGTCGAGGCAGGATCTGTTAGTGGATGGCACAAATTGGAGGCTGGAGAGACCTGGGAGGGTGGTCAAATCATCACAACTGCTAATTAGCAATTCACGGGAACACTGAAAATAATATCACGGATGTAATATCGTTCGCGAGCAATCTTTTGGGCTGGTGTGGGGGATATTCATTTCGGCGGACTACGAGTTGAGACTCAACATTTAACGAAACTTGGGGGTTTTATCGTATTAGGCGGGTAGAGATTTTATTAGATTAATCGGGTAATTTTAGTTACAACGAAGTCTAGGGCTGCAACTATTCAACTTGCCTCTCGTAACAATAGGATGGGTGTATCTTCACCTACAAGGCAGTTCATCGCTCACCTCTCTGGACGCACGTCTTCTTTTGTGAACCTAAATTTTTTTACTCGGTTTCCGAGTGGGAACGTTGGAAACATTGATGGGGATGGTAAATCAAGTGATTTCAATCTCCCGATGTCGCTTAATAGTCGATTTTTCCATGTCGTCCGTGAATGGGGGTGGATCTGAAGGTGGGTGGGTGTTGTGGTTTTGTGGCTTTGTGGTTTTGTTGGGTGGTGAGTGAGTGAGTGAGTGAGTGGGTGGGTGTTGTGGTTTTGTTGGGTGGTGAGTGAGTGAGTGAGTGAGTGAGTGAGTGAGTGAGTGAGTGGATGAGTGAGTGAGTGAGTGAGTGAGTGAGTGAGTGGGAGGGGAGGTGGGAAAGGGGCGGGTGAGGGGCTATGGATATATTTGTATAGTCGAGAATGCGCATGCTAGGGGTAGGAATTGGTGGGTGTAAAAGTGTCTCTTTTTTTTTTGGTTTCGTGNGGAGAGAGTGGAGAGTGGAAATTGGGGAGGAGGACGCGTAGGTTGTTGTTGTAGTTGTTGTTACTCGCTATCATCGCGCGTTATACTTGAGCAATCGGAGTATTCATTTGCAAAGTAGAGTATTATTTTTGGATTCTTTTATTATTTTATCCTTTCGATTTCTTGGATTTTTCTACTAGAGTGGTGTTTGTGTACGCGAGTGGTGGTTTTTCATCGCTTCCTTGGGCATTCTTGGTTAGAGATACTATGAGTATTTGGGTTTAGCTAGGTGGGGGTTATTGTTTGCTTCATGTTGACCCCTTTTTTGATTGAGGGGAGGAGGTTGTGATTATTAGATTATGAGAGTATGAATTCTATTTGGGGCTTTGGGATGGGATGGATATGGGATGGGATGGGATGAGGTGGGATGGTATGGGATGGTATGAAGAGAGGAAGAGAAAAGGAAAGAGAAAGAGAGAAAGGGAGGAATGAAAATGATAATTGGACGTAAGGTGGGAAAGATGGGAAAGGTACAGTATGTTTCTGAGGTATTTGATACAATGGGTTTTCTAATTGGGGATTTATCATCGGTATATTTGTCGTTGCTTGGAGGATGAAGGACGGAGATGGGTGTAGAGGGAAGGGTTTGGTTTGGTTTGAAGATATTTTGGAGGTGCTGTAGGGATGCTGTTGAGTTTCTGAGGAGTAATTATGATGCTCCTCCAAGTGAATCAACTCCTCTCCCCCATCAAATTAGGGAGAAGAATACGAGATGGAACGAATCGAAGGTATATAACCCCCCAGCAAATGCACCTATCGCAACTCTTGCGAATAGAACACACATCAATGATATCACATCTACAACCGCAGTCTCACCATCAACGAGGGAATTGGAAAATGGTCAAGTAAGAAAGAAACTCATGATGGGTTCTTTTCTCTCTCCTTCTTTCTGAGGGGGTGGAAAAGCTTCATGTGTAAAGTCGAGTGCGGCAGCAGGAAAACCTGAATGTGTGATTAGTATCACCATGTCATGATTCTTGTTTGGCATCCAAACTGCTTGGATTTCATCTTCTTCTCTTCTCCTCGGTGTCTGTTTTGTTTGATGTCGGGTTATAGGGGGATTCCGCAGTGTTCCTATTGATATCATATCGACCAGGTAGAAACGTAACTTAACCCCTGAAACATATGACTTTATGATTGACTTTTGGGGGGGGCTTCCTTTGGTAAGGTAGTGTAGTGTAGTGTAGTGCGGTGCCATATATCTTCCCTCTTCACAGAATCCTCGGAAGATTCTTTGCGGCATGGAGAGTAGAGATTGATCTCCGTGACGGTTCCGTGAAGTGTAACGTCGGCACTTACTTCAGCTTTTCTTGGCGCTTTTCCTTGTTACCGTTACATCAATACCTGTGTATCTTCATTACTCATAATTTCACTTGTTTTGCTTCGGCTGTTGCCATCTTTTCCCTTGCACTGTTCAGGTGAAATCTGACAGTCTTGGATATCAAAGTTTCCACTCGAGTATGTTGATATTCTGGAAGCATGGCTCTATGACTTCTTTTATACTACTTGTTCAAACTATCAAAACGATGGATAATTATGTTTTGTTGCTCTTTATTGGAATCAAGCTGTTATGATCGTTTCGTTAATGTCTTCGGGGTAGTTACTGCTGGATACTGGGGGTGCACACCTACTCGTACTGTCTAGGCAATGAGGAGGTTCAGAATAATAACAATATCAGAATCTGAGATTGAGTCTTTTAGCTTTGTGTGGGCGAATACAAGTAGTGGTCGATAATATTTCCCCCGAACTAAACATCGCATTATACTCGAGTATCCCCAAAGCTACTCTCTCAACGCACCGGCGCTCCAATTCTCATTAGAAAAAATGATCCTTGAAGTAGACATGGGAATCTCTCTTTGGGATGTAACATGAATGTTGGCAAGCCAGCTAGCTAATTAGTCCATCTAGTCGATATTTCGATGTCGTCTGTGACGAAGTGTCTGGCTCTGATCGATCTTGTATTGCTCTCTTTCTTTTTCGGCTGTCGTTATTATCCCAAGGTTATTTATTGAGTCTGCTGGAATTTTGCTCGCAGCTATTCGTTAACCTAAATATTACATCGCTCACTACGATTAATTGCTACTAACGCTCAGTATATCGCTACTATACATTTTAGTCTCCAAACACTTGAATCTACAAATCTCCCTTCAACTTGGTTGAGAAAGTCAAAAATACATCTCACAAACCTATTAGCTCACCTTCCCCACGGTCCGATTATTATTTTTAGGTCTCCTCATTATTTCATACTTTTTCGCTGTCTCTCCAACTTTACTTATCGCTGCTGACTGATTTTACCTTCTATTTGCCGAGGCGAGGTCTCCCCCCTTCGATGTTTGTATTTTGGTTCAGACCATCACGCATTCTTAAATGGGGGTTTAGAAAAAGATTGAGGAAAATTTCGTTTCGAGTGCTTCTTTGTGTTTTGGTGGATCGGGGGTATGAGATGATGATGATGATGGGGCGATACGTTCTGCGAGATTTTATATATGTGTGTACGAGCGAGTATATGTGAAGGTTCGTCACGGTACCCGTATAATATTCCGCGAGTGTGCACCTCGACCACGTGGAATGAACCTTCTCAAACCTGCTTCCTCGTATGATGGTTTATAAGGGAAGGGAAGAATTAGTGTGCATAATCTCCATTGTCTATATCTACTCGGGTAAACCCCCCGTAAAGTAGAAGTTTTTTCATCGAGGCTTCTTCGTCTTGATCACTCTAGAAGTTATCGTTGGAAAATGGTGAGTGCAAGGAGTTATTTCTGAGCGGTGATATGCATGTGAGCTTTGGAAGAAAAGTTCCTGGACGGAGAACTATATATATATTTATATATGTGTGTGTGTATTTTCGAATCCCCATACTAGTACGTTGGTTGGTTTACTCGAGTAGTTAGATAAGCCAGACGAGTGTGAAAGCCCTGAAGTAATTATCTTTCAAGTTTGCGCTCAGCCAGGAACAGAAAGAGAAGATGAGCTCAAGACGTACGTAGCCAGGCTTTATGAGCAAATTGATAGCAAGAGATCTATTCATCATTCAACCCTACCTATTCACTCCCATAATACACGTAGTCCCACACGTTATAAATTGCAGGTTTTATTTAACAAATTCAATGGATCTTACTCGTATATATAAATCCATGTCTTGATACCCTCTAATCTGCATTAGATACGTCCAAGCCTTGGTAACCTCAGCGCCATCTCTAAGACTTTAAGTTGCGTCTGCTTCTGACTATGGGGGAGTACGAGTATTAGGGTTATACGAGTATATCTATATCTGCATTGGATCAATTCTATGTATTCTTCTCTATAAATCTATCCATACATTCTAGATCTTCCTCAAGAGATAATCCAATCATTCATCTGCCCCCTGACCTTCTAAACCAACCCATCTTCCCCCCCAAACAAAACAACGCCAATTAGAATCTTCCAGCATTCAATGCGCGAGTAATCGATCATCCATATGTACTGCGTTTACCAACCTTTGCACCCACAACGCCCTTGATAAAACAGAAACCCTATGCGAATCGATGCCCGAATATGAATCTATATATACACCCATTCATCAATCCAAACAAATCTTTATCCAGAAAGATTCATATCAGAGCCCATCAGACGTACAGAAGACCTGATGTAGCTCCAACAAAATTCAAGAATTGAAGTGGGCAAGAGATGCGTAAGAGAGAGGCCACCCTGGCCTCCCCCCCCCTCCCCAAAAGTAGAAGAGTAAAAATAAATCAAGGAATGAACCTCAAAACCACAACATTTTCTCTATCCTCTTCACTCTCACCTTCACCCACCCACCGATGATCACCTCTTCTCTTCACATAAATCCCTCTTCTCTTCACATAAATCATATCGACGACGCCGTGCGCTCTCCTCCTCCCCCCCAGAGCCTCCCACGCCCTCTTCTTCCCCGTATAACTCAAGCCTTCACGGAGCGCCCCATACGCCATCGCCAGCCTCACATCTTCTTTGCCCGATGCCCAGGAGCCAGCGTCGCCTAGATCGAATGTTCCCTCCATCTTCGTCATGTCCCAATGGATACCGGTGGGGTATTCCGCGAGGGAGTACCCGTTGGCGAGGACCCATTTGGAGGCCCCGGATCCGTCGAAGCCGAAGCGTTGGAAGATGCAGGATTCGCCGCAGGCGTCGGATACGAGGTGCGAGATCTCGGGGTTGGCGTGGTGCCAGGATTTGTAGTGGTGGAGAGAGAGGGGTTGGTGACCGGCTTCGTAGAAACCGGATGCGTCGCCCCATTGATCGAGTTGGTTTAGGCGGGGCAGGTAGTTGAGCGTGATGGAGGTGTGGTTTTTGATGCAGTGGTAGAGGAGTCGATCGCCTTGGAAACCGGATTCGGTGTACTCGCCGGTAGCCGGGTTGACGTCTAGACAGGGGAGTTCAATCAAAGTTTGTGCAAGGGGAGGGGTGATAAATACACCAGCTCCACCGTAAGCCTTGATTACGTTAAAGTTAGCGAGGGGTTCAAGTTAACAGCGGGGGATTTTAAGCTTCTTACCATGGGAACTCGATCGTGCATGATGAAATCCACTCGTTCCGTGAGAGTACCGATGTAGTTCTCCTTCTCAGGATCATAATTGTGCAATTCTCTCATCAATGCACCCATCGAAGGAAAGAAGGTATCATCATCAATCAAAGCCAGGTATTTTCTGTTCGGTCTTGATGGATGGCTGTACAAAATGGGCACCAAATCCACATATCGGCCTGGCATATCCAATGAAGCATCCGAATGGATGACCGTTGCCGCGATTCCAACCTCGGTGAGTAATTTTTGAGCAGCTGCCAATTGCTCATCGGTCGTATCATGCAATTGCAAGACCAGTCCTGCTCCATTCGATGTACCATTCCCATCTGTAAGCCATCGTACCCATTCCTTCACCGGCCCATCCACTTTATCACTGAATCTCTTATACGTCGTTGAGACTCCAAATAATAACTCGGACGCATCAATCTCGTCTGCTCGTGGACTTTTCATGACATGAATTTCCAAAGGCTCCAAGGTATCCACGGGAAGCCGATTCACCCCGTCAAGCGTAACCTTTGTCCACCCATGAGGAAATAATTCCTGACTCGTATTTGTCATCATGGGTCTTTCTTTCGCATCTGGAAGATATCGTATCGTTCTCATGATATAGTTAATGTCTGGTTCGACATTGTTCTTCTTCAAGACATCGTGCAAAAAAGCAGCATCATCAACATCCGGGATTTTTAATTCCACTGGTGAGATTTGTGCTGGCTGTGGTATTTCATGAGCCTGCTCTGTGGTTGCGGGTGGATTCTTGGGTTGTGCATCTTGGAGTGATACTTGTTCATCGTTTGGAGTTTCCCCCAATGCAGGTACGAAATTCTGTGAAACATCTTCGTGATAGTATAATAGAGTGATGAAAAAGGCCAGCGTCGCAATGGCGATGAAACGATGCAGTGGTATTCGGGGCATTTTATCGTATGCGTTGTTCGGACCTTTACATTAATGGTGCGTTTTACCTGGCTTTCACCGGTGCTTTCTGCTCCTTGATGGATAGTGGGTGGGTGGTGGTATCTGTGCTGTGTTGGTATTCCAACATGGCAGTGTGATTGGGGGTGATGGAGTGTAATGCAATGATGAATAAAATTGGCCGGACAAGAATCTGAGGATCACAATGAAGGTGTGAAGGAAAGGAAAGGAAAGGAAGGGGAGGGGAGG
>NGKF01000006.1:1535679-1566262 GCA_002162555.1 Monilinia aucupariae
AGGGGAGGGGAAGCGAGTTGAAGGAAAGGAAGAGGAAAAGGCGGAGTAGATATCAAAGTCTAAAAGAATATCAAATGTCGAACGACGGTCTAGATATAGCAAGTAAGTACTCGAGTAAAGAAGTAACCTTACTTCACCAAATGAGAAAAAAAGGAGAAGGTGGAGAAATATAATTGGAGTGAATTTGACCTGGATGACGAAGCATTTGATCGTCTCCTTGGTCTGTGGGGAAAGATGGTAAAATTAACCTTAATCATAGGGGGGAGGGGAGATTGATGCAATGAGATTGAAGAATTGAAGAATTGAAGAGTCCAATTGGTTCTTCATGCTTTGAAGATGTATCCAGTTAATTACTGGGTACACAAGTACGAGTAGATGATATAAAAGAAAGGGGGTCACCGGGCCAGTAGGTTTAGATGTTAGTTGAGGTTAACCTTAATTGCCCTTTCTAGATTGCGAGGTACCTGTACGAAAGGGCGCTTCTGTTATTCTTGAGAAGATAGCAGTAGAAATGATAGATAGTTAGCTACTCGAGCACGAGTATTCAAATCCTACTCAATATCAAGCATCATTCCATATCTAGCGTATGTTATTCCTGTACTGCACTATCTGCACTCGAGTATTGTGGGATGAGTTATGAGTAAGTACTCGTACCCTGAATAGATAATTAGACGATCGATTAAGGAGACTCATTGGTATTCGGTTTATTTCAAGACGACTATCTAGATATATACGAAGTCGCTTAGTATGATTTTCAATCTTCAACTTTACCCATCTACTCACTGTATTAGGTATAAACTTGTGCTAATTATAGTTTGACATGAAGTTAATGATTTCTTTTCCGATTTTAGATCCCGTACCTGCCTACTCGGAGATCCCCTTACTTGCCCAACCTACTTAGGTAGGTGTCTAGTTTTAGAACCCGTGATCTCTTGCGGTTAACATGGGGTGGAGTATACATTCAGGGCCCTACAGTAATCAATATTAATAAAGAAGAAATATACTTCGTAGAGTGAATTAGTTCTATAGGTAATTAATCCTATCGGTATTCAGCTGATAAGTATAAGTCACCTGATCGTCATCACACCTCGAAAGGAGTGATTATATCAGCTGATAAGCATGCAACCCCACCAAAGACAGAAAAGCAGCGAGAGCACACCATAATCTGTCAAAACCCCCATATTCAGAAATCAATCGCGTTTACTCCTCACATTTTCATCATCATGGCATTTCCCTTCATAGCCATCACAAGCTTCAGGTTCAGATTCGGATTCTGATCCAGCTCCATCGCATCGTCTTCTCACTATGTCATATTCTACACCTTCACCCCACTCGGATGCTCCATACAGCTCTGATAATGATACTGAAGTTACCGAGAGCAGTGCTGCTACGACGACCTATGCTTATCTCGCCGACCATCCGGTGCATTTCTCTCATCGGGATGGCGACCTAACATGGTCGGGTGCTGTAGGGCTTGATGGCGGAGTATCTGGTGGCAAGATAAAAGGAGGAGATGTAATTTGTGTTACGGAGAATGAGGCTCAAAATGGTGCTCTGGGTTATACAATCTTCAGTCTGCTACCGATCGATGGAGGGGTAAAAGTGCTTCCCTTCGAACTCAAGACAACATCTGCCACCAACCTTCCTCAAGAATGTCTCGAGAGTTATTTGATTAAGAGTCTGCCAACATACCTTCGATCCACGGAAACTCAAATATATGTTTTAATATCAACGTTGTCGGGAACTGGGCTGGCACCGGACTTTTATGATGCTGTATTACATCGAATTCTTGATTCTATCGGGTTACCAGACACAAGCTACACTTTGATCAGGACAGATAACGCAGATTCGGTGAAAGAATTTGCAAGCTCAAGACTATTAGACGGCGCAAATAGGGGAACAAAGCAATCGATATTGATGTTAAGTGGTGATGGCGGGATGGTGGATGCAATAAATGGATTGCTTGAGAGTGGAGAAAAGTCAAGGTGAGCTTCTCTGCGTATACCATTTGTGACATTCACTACTAACAATCTACGCACAGTTCTTATGTCAAACCAACACTTTCTCAACTTCCCCTTGGTACAGGAAATGCTCTCTTTCATTCTTTACATCGGCCGTCACCAATCCCGTCAATATATATACAAGGTCTAAGGACACTACTCCATGGTACACCTTTACCACTTCCCATCTTCAGCGTGAGATTCTCTCCTGGGGCAAGAACTATAACCAATGAAGGTCAAACTGAGACACCCCTCACCAACAATATCATCTACGGAGCAGTCGTCGCCAGTTATGGTCTTCATGCTACCCTTGTTGCCGATAGTGATACAGTCGAATATCGAAAACATGGAGACAAGAGGTTTCACTTGGTAGCCGGTGATTTACTTTACCCCAAGGATGGAGCTCTACCACATGCTTACAAAGCTTCTGTCACATTGACTAGACCCAATGGTATAGAAGAACGCATTCCAAGAAAAGAGCACGGATATATTCTCTCCTCACTAGTTTCCAAACTTGAGCGTACTTTCACAATATCTCCTGCAAGTCAACCCCTAGATGGCCAATTACGAGTCGTACATTTTGGAGCTACAACTGGTAAGCAAACAATGAGAGTTATGGAAGAGGCGTATAAAGATGGAAGTCATATTGGTATGAAATGGGATGAAGATGGTCAAAAAGGCGAGGTAGGATATGAAAGCATCGAAAAACTGAGGATAGATTTTGAGGAATCTGGTGAAGGTTTCAAATGGAGAAGATGTTGTGTAGATGGTTTGATTGTGGGTGTCGAAGAGGGAGGATGGATGGAAGTTGAAAGATTAAGGGGTGAAGGAGTGGTGGATGTTGTGGTTGATCTTTAAAACATCGTTAGTAGCAACGATTGAACTGTTAGATTCCAAGTGATCTAACCGAGTATATCCCTTGAAAAACAAGGGCGGCAAGTTCGTTGATATCATGATTCATGATTGGAATTTGCATTGGCTGGGCGGTTGATTAAAATAGTGATTGAAGTTTTGAATTAGAGGTTTCCGTTTTTTTCTCTCTTGGATTCATACCTTATCTCCCAGCCAAATTTTCTTGTCTTACATCTACTACTCAGTAGTACATCTTAAGTATATCTCACGGTATCTAACTATCAACCATGAAACGGGGATAGATTGATAAATGATCAAATACGCGAGCGGTATAGTATAGTATCAATACGAATTGTAAGTATCATTAGTATAATTGGTATACATGCGTAAGTTACCACCAGCCCCTGAATCAGGTTAACCGAAGGGATGGATGGACGGACTACTAGATTCTTGATGGGGGGCTGGGTGTGGAACTTTTTGTTTCTATTCTTATCTTTGTTCTACTCGAGTACTATCGTAACCGAGCAGAGTATTCTTTCCACCGTCAATGAATCTCGTTCTCTGCATATATTTTCACATCCATCGAATGGTAAGTAAATGGTATTTCCCCCCCCTCTCCGTTCCTGAAAACTTTCGCTTTTTTTTTTTTTTACCTTGGATCTGAGTATCGCTAGAAAGAGGGGTAGGGGGGTTTGGTGGGTCCGGCTTTTGCTTGTTGTTTGAGTTTCTTGGTTTTAGGGCTTGTGTGTGTATGTGTATGTGTATGTGTGTATGTATTTCTGGGGGTTGGGAAGCTCCTCTCCCCGCTCTACTCTATCTAAAATATTTACCTTGGGGATCGTGGGTGGAGTGAGTATTAGTGGGGTGGTTGGGGGTGGCTGTGGTTGTGGTTATGGTTTTTGGGTATTTGGTATTTGGTGATTGGGGGGGTGGAGAAAATGGGGAAAATGGGGAGGAGAGGGAGAGGGAGAGGGAGAGGAAGAGGAGGAGGAAAAGGAGAAAAAAGCTGGGGAAGAGGAAGAGGAAGAAGAAGAAGAAGATCTTTTCCTCAAACTTACCCTTAAAAATCATCAATCGCATCTCGCTTGGAGTGAAAGCCGTCGCTCAACCAAGGTAAAAAAATATGTCTTTGCTCTGTCGTATGAGATGATGCCCCTGAACGTCAACCATTTCAACAGAACCTGCTACGCTGCGTTATGCCTACATATAACATATAGCAACGCAGTTTCATTGACGCACCACTTCAGCTCACATTCTCACCAGAACCTTCGTCGGAATCTAGATTTCGCACTTTTCGCTTGTCGATATGATCAGGAGAAGCGCTGGAAATAATTCAAATAATTCACGGATAATATATCGATTCTGAACCCTCAGTTGTATAAGAGAAGCAAATAGTAATCCATACGATTTGAAAAACTTGCGAAGTTCATATGTGCCAGCTAGGATTCTATGCCTGATATCTTTTGGGAAAGAAAGACGAAACCAATGGCTTGTTGGTGGTAGCGTTGCTATTTGGGGGGTTGTCTGGTTTCGGATATATAAACTTGATGTCGCACTCCCTATTATTCTTTGGATGTATCCCATGACTACTGTGAGTCTAAAGAAGGCCTCAGAATGTTCAATTAGTTTCTCCATCTTGAAGAAATCATCTGGGTTCCATGGTTCCAATGATCTCAACTGTGGGTTTTATTTGCTTTGTTCAAGCATCTTGGATGACGCCAATGATTTTGATTGTTCTAGCGAATCTTAATTGCCTCCCGTACTCGCAACAGTTCGACAGACCTCGTCAACCAAATCCCTCATCAGAAATAGAAACTCCGTATCGCTCACCTGCTGCCGATACTTACCAATCAGCAGCAAAGCATGCATAACCCCCGTATTAAGATCTCTCACAATCGGGCGATCCCCAACATCCCACTCATTCTCCGACAAAAGACCCCGAATTTCCACCATCACCCGGTCAAAGTCTGATCTTAGCATCTCAGGCTCATACCTGAAGCGAATCCCATCCTCATCCCATGCTTGATAATGCACGGGGCATTCGAGTTTCGTGCCTGATCCGTAGTAGATGCATCCGACGGCGCTGCCACACTCTTTATGATAATTCCTCCCGCAGCCTTTGGGGTGTCCACACTGAAACAGTTTGTTCCCGGGATTGCGCCCCCCTAAACAGACACAGCATTTATGTCTTCCCTCCACGTTCCCTGCGTGCGTAACCCTTCAGTCAGTCACGCACCCCAGACAATAACGGCGTCGTTCTCACAGATAGTCAGCTCATGATATGAGTTATCATCATGAGGCTCCTCTTCGTCCGATATCCTGATTACAATCTCGTCATTTCCGTCGGCGTGATAGGTCTGCAATATGATTAGATGCTACAGATCTTGTGGGATGATTATTGCCGCTAACCCTCCCACCGACAATCTTGAACTTAGCCCCCGATCCAGCTAATTTCTCGACGACTATACTCTCCTCTGATTGCATCGTCTCGCTTGATCCGTTGCTTCGAGAAGACTGCTGTGGATATTAGACGATGAGAACCCTGTACGGAATACTACGATGACTAGCCATGACCGTTTCCATACTCCAAGAGCTCATTTTGAATATCGATATAGACGATGGATGAGACGATCCAAAAAAGAAATCAAATACGTGTAGAAATGCTACGGGGAAAACCACACTCAAGTTAAGTAAATATATGTGCATCACTATCCACGACGAAGATGCCCCAGAAATGGAAAGAGCACTCCTATTTCCCGATCAAGAACCACACACACGGCAGTTACGCGCTGTACATAGATCACCTTTCGACGAAGCATTCAGCTATTACAACGAGAGCAATTTAGTTGCTGTAGTGGTTATCGTTCCATGAACCCGGTCGCAGGGCTGTAAAATCCAGAGTCTATAATGATTATATCGAAAGACTTCAAGTCACCTCCCTTGACCTACAAGTCCCTCGAAGCTTCATCATCGTAAACATGAACAGACTTCCCAGATATCCAAAGCAGCAAGCAACATTGAGATTGTACTCGCTAGAAAAGCGTACTTGCAACCTCTAAGGTTAACCATCCAACAAACCACTAGAGTAGAACGTGAAGATATCCCGCTTTCATCACTCTCTCCTAACCATCAACCCCCGCGACACAAAAACTATGTAACCACCATAGTCCCCCAAGTATAATCGCACAAACAGACGAAGGTAAAAGAATGCAAGAGAGACAACACCGCAATAAGACCACGATCAAGCAAGCATAAAACCAACTCCATACGAGTAGAAAAGCCATTTTCATAATCATATAGCACCAGTATACGTTGAAAAGAACGCCTTCCTTAACCTGGAGTCATCAGATCCGAAGCTCGCAGAGGATAACAGATAAAACATATATATAAGCTCGGGAAGTTCAAGCCATGCTTCCCGGGACAACAATCGACAAATTTGAATCATGGGATCGTACGCGCACGTACTAGGATCACTACTCTACAGAGGTGACATTTCAAGATGGAAAAAAAATGAAGTTGAATTCTACTACTTCATGAGAATCTCTTCTCACTGACTGTACAATAACGAAACAATAAAACAGCGCTTCCTATTCAATGATCCCCGAATACAATCTTCAGCATCTGCTATTCCCTAGCTCTAATCCTCCATTCACGCATCATTACCTAATACATCAGAAAGTCTCGCGCTTCCATCCTTTGACTCGTAAAAATTCTTCACATCGCTAGTGACTATACCACAGTCTTGATTAAAACCCGCTGAGTCCATTTTATGGTCTCTCATCACTCTAGGCAGGCCGGTAATTCATGCAGCCTTGAGCCTTCTATTCAGTGCTCCCCTCCCATCCCCAGAATCAAATCAGGAATCAGGCTTCGTGCATTGTAATCTCCCATCGCTTTGAAGCTGTCGTCTTCGTCTTTCCTCTCTTCGATAACCCCAGGATCAGTTCTTGTCTCGTGTCGTTCTGTCTTATTTTGAACAGAACAGGAACCGGCTCTTTTCCGTCTTAATCTTTCGCCACTCTCCTGACGGATCCACGAATCGGTCCTTATGTAATGTGGTCTTTTCTCAATCTTGTGAGTCCAGGAATTGGTTTTGATCTGTTGTCGTCCCTTCTCACTTTCCCCAGACCAGGAATTAGGTCTTTTCTGTGCTGGTCTTCCCTCACCTTCACAAACCATGTAGTTAGGCCTCTTCGGTTGTAGTATTTCCTCATCTATATTAGTATAGACACTCCAAGGTCCTGCGTGTTCAGGTTGTGCGGGGAGGTATATTTCTTCAGCTCGCGAGGAAATATCATCGACAGCGGCCAGCTGTGCTTCAAACAGCTCAGCCGCTTTCCTTTTCAGTTGTTGGCGCAATTTTTGATTTTCATCAATTGCTTGAGACTCCAATTGAGTAAGTCCTACCTCTCCTTCTTTTGCCTGGCGAGCTGTGCGAGAAGTATTGCGCGTTGAAGAAGTGCTTGATCCCCTTTCAAACTCACAGACATTGGAATGGACACTGCTGGAAGTGACACTCGAGGATTTATCGGCTGCCTTCGATGGTCCTTGCTCGGCACGAGGATGGATGGTACAGGGGACACAATTTCGACAAATCAAGTCTCCTGGGTTAGGAGTATTGATCGTCACACTGGTTCTCATGGCACAGCTCTTGTGATATAGACCCGAGCATTTGGTGCATAAATCCAATGGCTCAGATCTGTCACCAGAAGCTCTTTTCTTATGAATACTATTGCAGACTTGACAGCATCCTTCAAGAGGGAATCCTGAACGAATCAGCATATTTTATGGTACAAATCGATTTTTAAACGTACCGAAATTTCTGAAGCAAGAGCATCCTGTGACGGAGGCGAAATCCTGAACAACTCTGAAAGCTTCACGAGCAGCCCCTTTGTATCCTGACATCGAAGCATCTGTAAGGGTTTGAATGTCATCAACGGTTTGGTCAATACAGTACTGTCGACAGGCAATGCTGATACAGCGAGCCAAAAGACCCTTTTGCAATCTCCCCGCTGTTTCGTTAGGATAGAACCATTCACCTTGGGCCCCGCAAAGGATTCTCCAAAGGTACTTTGCTCTGTCAGCAACATTACTTGGAAGGTTCTCAGCGTTGCAATAGTCATTGATTTTTTGCCAGCCTTCATAAATGGCGATATGGGATTCCGATCGCAAAATCGAAGCTCTTTTCTCCTATAGATAATTAGACACACAATCCGCCATGGAGCAAACAGCAGCACGTTGAGCTTGTGTTGCTGTTATCCCCAAAACTTACTAAAGGATGAATACACAAATGAGTACGAGGTGATGCCTTGTTCTCGAGGATGTATTGAGCTTCAGAAGGGCTCGTTTGTTCCGATGAGATTTCCACGCTTTCTATGCGACCTTTTGTTAACATGGAATTAAGGTGACTCGCATTATCTCCCCAAAACATCCCCGAACGGGGTGTGGATGAATTTAATTCCATTATCAGATGCAAAGTCAATAGCAAATACAAGATTGAATGCCCAAAATCCAAAACAAAGAGCAATGGAAAGAGGGAGCCAGCGTTGCAAAGGAATATTTGTATGGTATAGAGATGAAATAGTCATGTGTATTTGGTAGAAGCACAGGTTGAGCTTCGCAGTAGATATTGCAAAGAAGAGAGGGACCTGCCTTGCACCAAGTACTGATTACAATGTTGACACTCATGTGCCATGCACTTTCCCTCATCAACCACAAATAGCACTTGGCACAAGAAAATGTAAACAGACGCGTTGGTTCTTTCTCAGAAGAGGAATACGCGACAAAGAGATCCAACTCTCCCTCTAAAAACCCTCCAAAACGAATGTCCAACTCAAAATCCTTTTCTCCCCTTCCTTTGTTTCTTCCTTTCTTCCTTTCTTCCTTCCCGCCTGCCTGTCTTCTTGCCTATCTTCCCTCTTCGCCAGAATAAAAAAGGAAATACAAAAAAGCCATAATCTAAATCATAAAACAAAATCCATCTATACGAAAATACTCGAGTATATTACCAACTCACTCACAACATACATACAAAACACCTAAATTCCAAATAACAATATCAAGATGAACCTACCTACTACATATAAACATAACTATCCGATGTCCCAAGACAACAACCATGAATATCAACTATCTGAGATAAGCATCCCCAGATTCATAGTCCATCTAGAATAGATCAAAAGATACTATTACTATATTGAACTCAAGTAGCCAGTCGATCTTGAGGTCAAGATTGAATATACTCGTACTTGTCTAATCTTTCAAGATGATAGAGAGAGTATTAACATCATACAATTTTTGACTGTCAATTGTTTTCCAGAATCGCTCGCATGGAGGGTAGATTAGGAAATGGAATTTCTAATGGAGAAATGCATCATCCCCGAGGTTGATTTTCTCAACTTTGAGATTCCATCTTGACCCCGAGGAACACACCATACAGGTACCATACAGATCATCTCTACGAGTATACATGGAAAAGACACCCATAATTGGAATGTGATGAAGTAGAAAAATGATGCGAGGATTAGGCCAAAGGCGACCATAATTATAAATGCACATTCTCGAAATATAAAAGACAATGGGTTTCATGTTGAGCCACGATCAACAAGTATAAGTAACTATTCCATCAAGATGACAAACCATTCAATCGATCCATCCATACCATCCCCGAGCCCGTTTTGGTATACGTATGCGGACGAACCCATCCATTTCCACTCAACCAATGAAAAGAACCAGAATCTTGGTATTGTTGTGTCCCTACCGCTTGCCCATGCCTGCTTTCCCCGATGTCACGATTCCCACAACTCCCCTACCCTACAACGCCTACATGCAAAGTTCAAGAACTGCCCCATGAAAATGACAAAGGAGACTAGATACAGAAGTTTGGTCTCGATGACCTGATTGGTGTCGCTTCGGAATCATTTGCGTTTAAATTCGTACAGAAAGGAAATCGTGTATTAAAAGAATGTGTTCTAGCGATCAACTTTGGGTGGTTGCCAACCGTTAAGATACGCCATTAATCCCATACCAATCATGACAACGCCAAACATCGAGACATAAGGTGTTGTGTGGTATAATAAAGGATCGTGGCCAGTGTTTTTCGAGGACACAACCGCATGCTTGAGCGATCCGTGAAGCTCATCCTTTTCAGACGACGTACGTTGTATACCGTTTGGTCGTCTTAGGGAATGGAATGCCAGATCAACACCATTTGCAGCTCCATTGATTAATTTGTCGGAAGATTGCTTCGATGGAGATTTCGATCGATCTGAAGAAGCTAATCGTTTAAGTTGCTCGTCCGAGCGAATCCTTTCAATCATCTCAGCTAAAGTATTTCGGTTGGTATCCCTTTCTGCCTCGGCAGCTTCTGCTCTCTTCTTGTATGCCTCCATTTTGTTCTGTAGCTCCTGCATATCCGAAAGCATACTTCCAAGCCGTTCTGTTAACAGATGAGATGATTCGGCAATGCCATTAGCGTTCACCTCTGTGTGTGCCTTATCCTGAGGTGATATATCATCTGAGGGTGGTTCGAAAGCATCTTCAATAATTGATCCTTCCGTACCAGATTCGGCGCTTCCATTCATATTACACTCGGTAGTTTGCAGCTCCATTCTTTTAGCCGTTTGTTCCGCCGTTTCTCTTGCTTGCCGTTCTTTTTGGAGCATATCCTCTAGATCCCGCATCCGAGCACTCTGCGAATCAATCTCTTTCTTGGCTGATGCCAAGGCCTCAACCAACGTAATTATTTGGCTACTAACCTCTTTGACCGGAGAGCTGTTCATCAGGGATCTTTGCTTCTCTGTAGTAGATTTTCTCAATGAGGCAGTAGGTGATACAGGATCAAAGTTATGAGAGCGAGCAACATCTGGCTTCTCAGGAAGAGGCTGTTGAGGTGGGGGAGCAGGAGGGTCGGAGAATCGAGGCTTTCCTTCAGATCTGAAGAGTAACACAGAACCGTTGGCTACTATAGGTTTAGCTGCTTCTGCAGTTGGCGCAGTCTCAAGTTCTTTTACATTATCTTTCGATAGGAGGCCTCCAAAAAAGGTGTCCGCTCGACCCAAGTCAGAGTTTTGTAGTCGGGCTGTCCGCATTTCGTGCTAGATTATATATTAGCTCAATGAATTGGCTCAAGCAATTCTTTGGACTTACAGAAAGCCTCTTTACTATCTGCTCTGTTGTAACGGGGGTCAACCAAAAGTTCATTGGACGTTGCTGCGCCATGACACTCATTTGACTTCCAGCTACGCTACCTGGTGGCGGTGGCCCCATGCGACCGTTGCTATTCACTGAGCTTTGACTTCCAGTTCTACCTCTCATCATTGGTCCTTGAGATGACAACATCATTGATCCATTGGCAGGATTCAAGTCACCGAAGCTCATATCCAGAACATTGTTAGTCGAGCCCGCAAAACCTGCATGTTCGACCTTTGCGGCAACTTTATGATGTACAACAGTCTTCTGGTCCTCACTCACAATGTCGATGCCAAGTTCGAGATGATCTTGCGACTGTAATTCATGCGGATCTGAGTCCTTATTCTCTGCCGAAAGCCGCGCTCCATTAACAAAAGTACCATTGGAGGATTTGACATCTCGGATCCATATCTTCCCACTTCGATCTGCCCAAATCTCCGCGTGTTGTCTGGATAATACTTTTGAATCAAAGAAGCCGTTCGCAGGCGATGGTACGGTTTTAGCATTCGTCTGGCGTCCAATCCTTAAACTGTCTGGGTAAAAGGGTACTGATATCCTCTTGTGATCAAAAGTTCCATTCATAGACAATAAGTAAAGCATGGGCTCCCCTTCTGCCGGTTGGCCTTGGGGCCTCATCTGCTGTGAACCATTTGGCGCAATGTGTTGTGATGGTACCATGGGAGCGGGTTGGTGTATTGTCGAGCCAGAATTACCATTTGTCGATGCAGACGAAGGAAGCCGTGCTGCACTAGGACCAACTGTCGAGTCCGATTTATTGTTCCATGACGGTTGCACCCTTGGAACTTTCTTTCGTGTTGCTGCTGTTCCCCAGTTTCCATTTGATTCACTAGATGAGGACATAGGTGCACCACCATTAGCCTGTGGTGTTTGTTGCGATACCGTTGAGATGGATGATGTAGAGGAATTTGAAGACAATGAATTTATCGAGGACGATGAGTTGGCGCGCTGAACGCTTTTCCGTGGCATGAACATTCTGGTCACTTCGTCGGTGTTCATAGGATTCATTCCTCCCTGGTTAACACTTGATCCCCATGCCGACCTATTGATCTGGGGGAAACTCGGTGGATTTGCAACTGCCGTCATCGATTGAGCTTATTATCGAAGGTGTTTGAATAGCTAAGAGGTGTACGTCTGATGATGTTGGTTGAACAAGACGGTTGGAATGTTGTTGCTTTGCCCCCCCCATTCAACCTCGACTGCAACCAAGCTGCCCCGCTTCGATGACTCTCTGGTCTAATTTAGAATGGCTAAATGTCTGCAACGTTCTATCTACTAAAAGGGACGGGAGAGATATCGTATCGCACTGAATGTGGAATCATCGTCAGCAGTTGCCCACAAAGATTTGGCGCCATGGCGACCAGCGAGGAGACTGTGAAAGGGGTGTGCAAGAAAAGGCGGAATACATCAGCAGCAATACCAAGTGGGCTCTAGATCGAAGGGATGGAGTGAAAAGACTTACAACTATGCAATGCAGGTATTGGAGGTCAATTGCTGATGGTAGAAAAGGAAACTTATTTCAATTTGACGTTGCCAAGGTGGAAAGTTTGGACATCGGGGTTGAGACACGCGAGGTATACGCTCAGCCAACCAGCGTCTGAGATTGTAGATAAGAGCACCTGCGCACGCGCTCTCCTGCAGATAGAAAGAAGTGGAAGTGGAAGTGGAAGTTGAAGTTGTGCTCGAGTAGAGGCAGAGGCAAAAGTCTAATATTGAGGTGAAGAGGTTTCTGCTGGTCTCAATAGCGAACAAGAGAATCATAACACTGGAAATGGGAATCAACACTGCATTGCATAGAATCAGCATATGTTTCTCTTCGATAATATCACGTGGAGATGGATGGGTAATCTGCGTGAGCCTTAGAGGTAAGGCCAAGATGTGGGGAAGGAATTGAGTTCGTGCATTACGGAAAATGCTGTCTCCGCCATGACAGACCAGAATATTTTGATTGAAAGTCTCAAAAGTCCCATTCGAAGCTCAAAGCTTTGAGATTTCAGATTTGAGATTCGAGACGCGGATTCATAATCTAATCATCTTGAACGAAATATACTCGAATATGCCTCCAGTACCACAACCTCAAGGTCATCCAGGTGGCCAGACCGTCTGGAATAAGCGTAAGGATACTACGGCTTGGAATGCTCAACTTCGGACCTCATGCTGATTCTGTTCTATAGTCCAGATGGGAGCTATGATGGGTGGCAGTATGCGATCATGATCTCATTTGTAGATATAGATTACTGACCATGGTCAATAACAGCTGTCGGCGCTATATTGGGGTTTATGTATGGTATGTTGAAGCTGCAGTGATCAAAAAGCTTCTTCCTGACGCATATAAAGGCACACTTACCATCATCAAATTTGGTCCTGGCCCGAATGGAGTGTGGAGAACTCTGCGTACATATATGCTCACTTCAGGATCTACTTTCGGGTATGCATATTACCACTATTCGCCCCTCAAATCATCTTGGATATGCTAATAGGTTATCTCTCAGATTCTTCATGGCCATTGGAAGTACCATTCGTTCCGATAGTATTGCATCCCCAGAAACATTAGCAGCATTCGGTCGTGCGAACCGCCGTCCTCTGATTATGAATCGGCCACATCGTCCTTCGCGATCGTCATAATCGAAAATGCGCCACCGTGATATGAAGGGGGAGTACATATATGCCTTGGGGGGGTAGATGGAAGCCGGTAGATGCTTTGTACTTCATGGAATATGTTCATCCACAATGGGTAGAGGCATAGGGCAAACAAATTTTCTGGTCTCGTTGCTCATCTGCTTGCATAGGAACGGAGTTCAAAGGGTCCAAGATGTATCAACAGAATCTCCACGGAGTTTTTTTCGAGCCTCCTGATGAGGTCAATTCAACAATACTGGAATCATCCAGATTTATCATGGCCAATGGGTATCGTACGAGCTCGATTGTCGGGCGGTTGCAACGATCTCGCGTCTAAATTGGTCATCAATGTGAGATTCTTATGGAATATTCGTGTTGTATATCGCTATTGCGATTGTCCGGAACGACCACTCTAACATTGTTTCCAGTCCATTTTCTTACTCTTCCATAGAAACTTCCGACTATTGGATGAAAGGGCAGGATGTAGCCTATGTTCAAAGTATCATTTGTCTCTGACCAAGACCCTCACTCTGTATGCAATGAATGCAACCAATTGATGAAATTCTCTACACGATCTGTTCTCGAAATGGTGCGTATATAACTTCATGGCTACACTGTAGCTGATGAAACTGCATGGATGTTGTGAGGTTAAAGCCGTACTTCAAACCAACTACAACCATATGGATAATGGGGCCGGGTGCTGGCTATTTATATCACCCCCCCAATCTATGGAGTACGGGATCCAAAAACATGAGTTCCATAACCCCCCAATGGTCAGACGAAAGCTTCACACTAACAGCTTGATTAAATTTTGCTTTATCATCTAGCTGTTTACTTTCAAGCGGCGCTGATGATTTCTTCTATTTATCCGTTGTATAGCCCTATGTAGTACTCTACGAGTACTCCTCCGTAGTTTCGGTGAATGCTTAGATATTAGGGTGGAATTAGATGAGGTACTTAGAGTACCTATTGCAATTGATTCTTTGAGGTGCGTTTAGGCTAGGTAATTCATGTGACGAATAAGGCTATTGTATATATGTATACGTGTATATATAACTTGAAGATGGAAGTTTGAAATCCCGAGTTCGGGAAGAAAAGTACCAAGGTTAGCGAAAAGGGGAAAAGTATCAAGGTTGGCGAAAAGGGGGGAGGCTACTCGAATATATACTCGAGTATATGTATCCGTAAGTTACTCGTATATAGATATGTTCGTTTTTACTCTTGTACAAATAGCATATACTATTGTATATCTTAATTTCGATCTTGATCTTGGCGGTTCAATTAAAATAGCTTTATTAATAGCTAGCTACTCTATTCCTCGAGTATTGGGACTATTATTAGGTCGTATGTAAAGGTTGAGAACTTGAACGACCGATATTATGGTTGATCGGTACCGTACACTCGGATTCATCAGCATCATCATCTTCTTCTCCTAGAAGTTAAGTACCTACTCGTAGATAGATACCTCCTCGTAGATGATTTGAACACTACTTACTACTAGATGCCTGGGTACCTACAGTACTCAAAAGAATCTAGCAGATAGAGTCAACCCCAAACTAGCCGATAAATGGCTTCCTCGATAACCTTGGCCTGTTATTAAATCGTTCGGAGCAGCAGAATATCAAAAGTGACAAATGAATATCCTTTACATTCCCGAGGCGAAGATTTCTGGCTCTGCTATTTCTGGTCATTCAAGTTGCTAACTCGTTTTACTCGAGTAGGACTTGGATATTTGATAATGTATGTGTATTGATCAGATATCTACATCTCTTATGACTTCAATGTGATATTTGTTGGATTATCATATATACCAAGTGTGGAGCACTTGGTATAACAAAACGCTTTCAAGAATATTATACCAGTACTTTCACTTCGATATTGATTTAGTGATCTCTTGTATAATTTTGTTGTTTTATATTCAAGCTCTATTGGTCTAAATATAGAACTATATGATGATACAAAAATTATATCGATGTCGATATCAATAAACTGTATAATATTAGACATTGTCATAGGCAATTTAGAGGATCTATTAGTGACTATCGAATCGAATCATACAGATTTGGTATTTGCTTCATAGCAATTTTCTTTTTCGCGGGCTACTGATCAGAGGTATCAGGCATGCGAAAACCACGGTGCTATGTATGAAGCCAGCCATACATACAGTGAGTGACACTGCCACTCAGTTGGGCTGTAGCAATATCGTGGTTGAATCTCTCAAGGAGCTTTATACCATTAGTCGTGACTACCTACCTCGTGGCATTATTGCGACCTTGCATTGCAAGACCCCCAATTATCACCAAACCCGCCAGCCATTGATTCTGGAGATACACTATCGTCGACTTCCTATCAAGCGCTTTTCAATCCGTAACACTACTTGCGGCTAGTAGCATATGCGCATAAGAGTGTTAGCCGTGTCCTTCAATTACCGGAACTGTAAACAATTAATGACCTCTAGAGGCAGGCGATATTGGCATAGATGCTGGGACTGACATAATTTAGTTAAGCAGTTTTTATCCTTCGTACTTTTCGACCCTTCACTACACAGCAGCGATCGGATATGGAAAAGCAATTTGGCTTGTTTTGCTCTGAAACAATAGGATTAGATTCTTCTTTGGATGGGGATCGACTGGGTATCATCGGAGAATTGTTCAGATGAAAATGTTAATTAGATTACACAGGGTTGAATGGATCTATAGATCTCTTCCAGTTCCTCGAGTAGTTCTTTATTAAAGTTTAGAAAACTCCGTGACAAAAAGTTTATTCTATATTTAAAATATCTAGAGTCAAAAATAGAGAGAGCAGCATTAATTATTCGATATTCTCTTGGTAATCAGATAGTCTAATTCATCCCATTGATAATGCATACATATTCTATAATTACGAAACCCTGATTAGCTTCTCGCTTCGAGACTCTAATACGGGCTGGGGTTCATGATCTACCCCTTCATCACATCTTAGTGCCGACCAGTACCCTGTATCGTCCATGCGGATTCGATTCGTTAGTAGATAACCTTATTTGTACTATGCTGGTGCTACGTGCATTGAAATTGTAGAGCCTCTTTCTCTCTATGTCCTTTCGTCAATTGGGTGGGCTAATTAACCAAGTGCATCTAGTGTTTGCACTACTTGAAAAGTCAATATGGAACCTGGATCATACATCAAGCTCATCTACATCACCTCCTCCCTTAATCGTGGTTTCTAGCTCCCCTCTAGCACCCCCTCGATCCTCCATCTTCCAATCACCTGAAGCAGAATGATAAATGGGTTGTTGATGGGGCACTAGATGCGGAGCTCGTTTGGCTACGATCATATCAAAATGCAGTGGTAGATGACGGTTTCTACCTACGCCTCAAATTTGAAACCCCAGTCAAAAACCAAATGCAGGGAATATCTGATGTTCTTCAAATTACCTGGTATCGGTTTGTGCAAGCTAGAGCAAATCTTTGTCGGGTTGAGCGCGGACAGGAAACGATGGAAGTCTCCGCAGTTCTTCTCATATATAGCATCACCAATTGCCCTCTCTACATCTACAACTTGAACACGCTCTCCGTTCTTTTCAAGTACTCGTCCAGTTTAATCAGAACGACTACTTCAACATGCTTATCGGCGGTCTCATAGCGGGTATCCTTCATGGATCCGCTGGAATAGTGAACACCATGTCCCAACAAGCGACCAATGGGTGAGTCTCACTTCTGTAGTTGAGGAAACACCATTTGATGGCTTTTTACTCACAAAAATTCATTAGACACTCCTTTTTGGGAACATTACTCAATCCAAATCTCCCTCTTTTCCTCACGAACAATCCTCTTCCACAAGGATTTCCTTGGGGGTCATTGAGCGCAGGTGGCAACGATCCTTACACCTCAGCTCCCGACACAGGAGTTGTCCGCTCCTATGACTTCACCATCACGAGAGGGAAAATTGCTCCTGATGGATATACTAGGGATGTCATGTTGATCAATGGACAATTCCCAGGGCCCCTTATCGAGGCGAACTGGGGTGATACTCTCGAGATTAATGTTCGCAACCAGATCACTGGGCCCGAAGAAGGGACAACAATGCATTGGCACGGCTTATTACAGAAAGAAAGTCAGTACATGGACGGTGTACCTGCTGTATCGCAATGTCCCATTGCTCCAGGTGGTTCTTTTAAATATACCTTCAAGGCCGACCTTTATGGGAGTTCCTGGTATCACTCACATTATTCTGCTCAATATGCTGGTAAGTTTGACCATTATTCCAGTCTGGTTTTTTCCACTAACATTGCTTCAGGTGGACTTGCAGGACCTATGATTATCCACGGGCCTTCCAACGCTCCATATGATGTTGATGTTGGACCAATTCTCTTGCAGGACTATTATCACAAGGATTACTTTACTATCGTCGAAGAAGTTATGGCCGGTAATAGAGAAGGAAATACGAGACCAAAATCGGATAACAATCTCATCAATGGAAAGATGTCTTTCGACTGTGGTACCAAGGCTGATGGAGATGATAATGAATGTTCTGACCTTGCGGGTATCTCCAAGTTCAAGTTTGAAACGGGCAAGACGCATAGGCTGAGATTAATCAATGGTGGTTCTGATGGTATGCAAAGGTTCAGTATTGATGAACATAAGCTGGTTGTCATCGCCAACGACTTTGTACCTATTGTAAGCACCTCGGACATTTACATTCCAGAGCGCATACTGACCAATGCAGAAACCATATACCACCGATGTCGTCACCTTAGCAGTTGGTCAACGAGCCGATGTACTCGTCACCGCCAACGTAGGAAACCCAAAATCAGCATACTGGATGAGATCGAACATTTCTACCATCTGCTCTTCCGCCAACCAACCACTTGCTCTCGCAGCAATCTACTACGATGAAGCAGACACTACCAAGGCCCCTACAAGTACCCCCTGGGACGTCCCCGACCCAGGAACCTGCGCAAACGATGATCTCTCACTCACCGAACCGTACTATGCCATCCCCGCAGATGAACCCTCCACAACCCAAAACATGGACATCAACTTCTATTTCAACGATACCGGAAACTTCCTCTGGACCCTCGGCGGAACATCCTTCCGCGCAAATTACAACGACCCAGTCCTCCTCCTCGCCAACCAAGGCAATATTTCCTTCCCCGATGAATGGAACGTCCAAAACTTCGGCACCAATTCCACCATCCGCATCATCGTCAACAACCCCACCCCGGCCGCCCATCCCATGCACCTCCACGGCCACAACATGCAAATTATCTCCGAAGGCCCCGGCAACTGGGACGGCAAAACCATCGTCCGCCAAAGTAACCCCCAACGCAGAGACGTGCAAATCGTGCGACCAAATGGCCACTTCGTCTGGCAAATCAAGACCGATAACCCAGGCATCTGGCCTTTCCACTGCCACATCGCGTGGCACGTCAGCGGGGGGTTGTCGGCGAACATCATGGAGCACCCAGACAGGATCCAGCGTTCGTTGACGATTCCGAGGTCGTTTAAGCATACGTGTCAGCAGTGGGATTCGTATTCCAATCGTGACGTTGTGAATGAGATTGATTCGGGAGTTTAAAAAAATTCGTATAACTTGAGGACGAGAGGGGTTCGGTGTTGGGATATTTTTCTACTTTCTCGCTGCGGCTGATTTGGCTTATATTGTAGACCTACAGGGTCTAGATGCTTTTTTCCTGATGGGAATGCCGATTCTGTGCATACACACGAAAAAGTTGTATGAGGGATAGAATGGGATGGGATGGGTGTGTATATATGCTTGGGGTGCTAGACTTCTACTATCGGATATGGATCCTGATGTAACGACTGCCTTTTAATTCTTCTCGGTTATATATACATATATAGCCAGCTAGTAATAGCATTTACTTGGACTTCTATTCGTACCTTTATTTACTTGTATGTTTCCAAATCACGTTCAGTTCATGCTCGATTCATCCTCGATAAATATCCTTCTCACCCTATCCCCTTTCAAGAGCAGCGCTCGCAGCTGTAGCAATTGGTTTCCAAGTGACTTTGAACGACTTGCACATCTACCCAGTCCATGGAGTCGGAGTTGTAAGTCCTCACTCAGGGACAGTAGGTAGGTGGGGTTTATATCTTCTCCAGCTGGCTCTTCAAGTTCCGTCTCACGATTCTCGCAGCTGGTTGGCTCCCGGACGAAGCTCAGTGGTGTTCGAAAGTGGATGTGAGAGGGTCTTTCAGAAATCTTCGTCTAGCTTTACTCATACTCTATTGGGCTCGTGTGCGGTCTGGATTATTTTTAGCGGGTGCTTTCTCTATATTGTGAGTTCATTAGTAGTAATGTGCGAGTGAAGATGTTGAGTAATAATGGACGATCGGGGATATCGGGTGATTAATAGTTGGGAATTGGTTTGTAGCCATTGTTCTTGGGTTGTGGTGTATGATGATTCTCAAGTGCCATATTACTCTATATGGAAAATAGTGTACTGATTAGGGGATTTGTAATTCATAGAATAGAGATAGATCATCTATATCAAAAAGATGCGATGCCATGCCGATGAGATGTATCTCACTACCAAAAACCCGAAGCCAGTCTAGAAATGAAATAGATTGCAGCCTAATATTTACCATAAACTTATCCACTCATCCCTTCATATCCCTCTAGCTTCCCTATGAGAGATCCTTTGACTCGTGCCCACCTCCGTTGCGGGACTAGGGACCCTCTCGCCCCCCTCATCCCATCGACTCGGTTGACTCCCCAAAACAAACTCCAGCGTTCCCCCCTCTTCAAAAACATCCTTCCATTCCAACCAATTCTTATTCCAATCCCTCCCATTAACCTTCAAGCTCTGCACATAAATATTCGCATCCCCGTTCCCATCACCGCCCGTGCTCGTAATCCTCAATGTCTTACTACCATACCCCGAGGATCCAGGAGTTCCTAGGTTAATGGTGGCGGATTCGAACCATGGGGACGTGATGAGGAAATTGGGGGTTGCGGTGATGGGGTAGAGTCCTAGGATATTCCAGATGAGCCATGCTTGCATGGCGCCTGCGTCGGAGTTACCGGGGAGGCCGTTGGGAGCGAGACTGTATGTTTTGGCTACTTTTCGTGATTGGTATGTTGAGCGGGATTGCTTGTTGATGAAGTTGTATAGGTATGGGACGTTGAATGTACTAATGCTTGTTAGTTGATTGTTTCATTGGAGCTTTCTCGATATGAGATGAGCCGGGAAGAAACGGGGGCATACACTTCATTCGTACCATCAAAGATAATACCACCTGGATTATTGGGGTTAGCACCAACTGTAAACATGGTGTCTAGTCTCTTGTAAAACGTAGCATCGCCTCCCATGTATTTAATGATAGTATTCATGTCATGAATATCACCCCAAGAATAATGCCACGAGCTTCCTTCATAAAATGGATCACCCCAATACCCGGCATTTGTCAACGGATCCACAGGCACGAAAGGGGTCGAAGAACCTGCGGCTGTACGAGGAACCACAAAACCTGAGTATCCAATGGAGGTTAGATTGTGGTTCCAGTGATTCCTCCAATTACGCGAGCGTGCAAGATATTTGGCTGCATCATCTGGGTTTCCCAGTCCACGAGCCACTTGATAGAGTGAGAAATCATTGTATGCGTATTCGACGGCGCATGAACCGGCACGACTGTATTTTGGGGTGATATAACCATACTTCTTCCAGTCGGGCAACGCGCCCCTCCCTTCTTTTGTCGATGCATCGGGGGCCATTGGGTCCGGTGGTACGGTATTGTGGGGTTGAACTTCGGCATCTTTTACCATGGCTGCGTAGCCATCGTCCCAATTGATTTGGCCTCTGACACCCTTCACGTAAGCGTCGGCGAGAACATTGTCTGCGTTGGAACCACTTTGCGTACGACCATTGTAGTTGGAAGACCGAGCATCTGGCATGTAGCCATCATGGCGCCAGATGTCAATCAAGGAACGAATGTATTCTTCGTAAGCGGTAGGTTGAAGGACGTGAAATAGAGCTGTACCGCAACGAAACAGGTCCCAAAGAGTGAAGATATCTTGATAATATGGTTCTGTAGAAGTCCATCCCGGATTCTCTCCGGTTTGATTTGTTGGAAGAAGACTCATGAAATACATCGATGTATACAGCAATCCAAGATTTGTGGCATTAGTGGAAGTAGTTGTGATTCTTGACAGAACTTCGTCGTTCCAAACAGACTTTGTGTCTGAAACGACAGTTGAAAATGTGGTATCATCTGGGATCTCGTCATTGACATTCTGGCATGCCTTCTCCTTGGAAATCCATGAAATGCCGACACGCGATGCAATAGTGGTAGTATTGAATGTATAGAGCCCACCAATGATAGTATTGAAATCAGTCGCAGTAGCTGAGTGGTTGGGCTCAATGACACTGCCACCAGCAGCGGAATTTGAGTAAACGTTGGAAGCAGAAGGAGTTACATTAAAATAGCCGCCTTAATAAATCAGGTTAACTCAAAGATAGTTCGATACAAAGAGAACTTACATGAATATATCGTCCAATCAGGGGATCTATTCCATCCATTGTTGTATACCCCAGATGCCTCGTAATGACCATCTGGAAATATTTGGAAACTTCCTCCATCGTATGCTTGACTCAACCCTTGACCCCTGAAAGATGGGACTACATGGCTGACGTCAATCAAAATGTTGTTCGAGAAGCTAGAAGTGGGAAAAGTATATTGATACAGCCCAGCATGTGAGGTAGCAGCAAGCTCGACAACCACATTGTCACTTGTTTGCGCTCGATAATAGCCCACAGAGGCTTGGTCGGGCAGTGCTCTCCCGACAGTTATACTTGATAGGGGGTTGGTGATTCTCCCTACCAAGGGCAATTGAGCAACCGTTCCATATTTTGGTGCACCTCCAGTGCCTTGCTCATGCATCATACTGAAGCCAGAAAAATTGCCATTGGGGAGGTAGCCCGAGTACGAGTCGGTCCCCGGAACAAGTAGATCTGGACCAAGTTTGACCATTCCCCAAGGTCGAGCAACACCCGGAAAGTCATTGCCACCATTTTGTGACCCGGTACTTGGGTTGTTAGGTACTTTTCATATCAAGTGTCTATCATGTACTCACAATACGTTCACAAACTGGGAATAATCGGCTTGCGCTTGGACAGCGTCTAATATAAAGAAGGGGAGGGTCCAAACTAAAATCATGATTCAGGAGAGCGCTTTGGATAACTCAAGTGAATGAGGGAAAGTACGTTGGACATCATGAGAGATCTTATAGGAATTCATGATCTAGGGTCCTAGATTGGGGTGAATAGGATCTCATAGAAGTTGCCTAAAGAGGAGGTGTCCGAAAGGCCATGTTGAACGTTGGACGCACAAGTAAACTGGGAATATAAGACCACATGCTTTCTTGGGGATATAGTAATAATCAATGATGCAGTACGACCCAAAATTTTGTATAGGAAATGTGCGAATGCTCAAAGGTAGCAAGGTGATTGGAAGTAATGGCACCTTCAATCCTGTGCAACTCATACACATGGTAGAAGAAACATGCCAAGAACTTTCTGGATTTGGAACAACCTGGGCTCGAGACTATCGAGCCAGGACCACTCAAAGTGATGATCAGGTTTCTCATCCAATGACATTGTCGTTTGATAGTCTATGGGAGACTGTGAATCATTCCAAGCATCATAATTCTTATGAAACTCGATAACAATCAATGTCAACCTCAATACCAACTACCAAGCTACACGTGCGAGAGACGCGAGACGTAATTGTAGTGTTGATGGTTGTTCTCCTGATCCCGAGATCCAATGAATTGCCTGGAAAGTTGTGGGGCTGATCGCATAACGTCTCTCTTCCGATGTAACACTATCCAACCATGATACAGAAAAGATCCTCATGGTGTTCTTGGAAAGTCCACAGGCGAGAAGGAATACATGGGCCATTGCAGAGACATGCAAGAAGTCGAGCTATTCAATACGGCCCGGTCCCGAAAGAAGGATCAACTATGATCCTCGACTCATGAAATTATAAGATGGTAAGAAGAAATGTGACATTTGGTGGAGTTCAATTTGGGTTTTGGCTGGTGATCGACTTGGAGTTTTTAGCGGGCGTCTATGTTAAATTGATGATTTACAAGCCACTAGTCAGACGGGTTTAGCGCTGGAAAGGCGGAAGAATAATTTGCGATTAGGTCTTTCTTTCAATTCGCTAAAAGTAAAGCCACAGGGCTAGAACCACTCTAATGAAGATCAATCTCCGATGGCAAGATCATTAGGATGTTGTGCATTTTGCCGATTATGCATTACTACTATTGCTCATTTCATCTACATCAATGAATGTGACTTTCCATATATTACAAAGTTCAACTCCTCTTCTTTTGGCTCATGACCCCTTTTCCATATGATGAAGCCCCGAGGTGGGGACGGATAAACGTGATCACGTCAGTACTACCCCAAGGTACATTTCAGCTGCTCTTCATTGATTAGCAATATTAATAATGAGCCTTCGTCGTGAAATAGAGACAGCAGGAGGCCCATCAATTGCGGAGAAAAAGGTTGTATACTTAGGATCAGGGTATTGGAGCATCGCCGTGAGTATTATTAGGATTCCGGGGTGGCCCACTCCATACCATGAAGTTCGATCATCCATTGAGTTTTCGCCTTTTACACTTGGGGAGTATTCGCGTGTTAAACGGCGGAATAGTAGAAATAAATATTAACAAAAGCATGCACATTGTTCAATCTAATCCACCAGATCTGTAGCCTCTTCTCTTCTCGTATAGGAAATGGTGTCAAGGAGAATATTATACAAAAGATATGCTATTTGAGTCTCTTTTACCAGAGACACAATTAATCGTAGACGCAAATAGTTGGTATTAATTCGGAATCTTCAAAATTTATGAGAAGCATTGCTGGGGCTGAATCGTGTCACATCTCAACGACTACTTGATCGCAGCCAAGTTTCCCTCCTCCTTCCATTTTCAAGAGGCGTATTCCTTCCACTCTCAATAACCTCCTCATACCCAGGAATAATAATTCCCAATCCATTCCCTCTATTAGCACCAACATGAGCATTGCTACTACCCTCTCCAATATCAGTCTCTTCTTCCACCATGGCATTATTTCTTAGGCCCTCGTTAATCAGTGCCCCAAAATTCCCACCAACTCTATTCTTCAACTCCTCAAACCCACCACTCTCAATGATTTTTCCTTGATCCATTACCACTACTCGCCCCGCCATCTTCATCATCCCAACTGTATGACTAACGACAATCGTGGCCATCCCTTCCTTCTTCCTCAACTTCTGTACCGTCTCCCTTACAACCTCAGCACTACCTCCATCTAGGCCACTCGTCGCTTCATCTAGTATCAACAACTTTGGTTTTCTCACCAGCGCTCTCGCTATCACAACTCTCTGTGCCTGTCCTCCAGATAACTCTTGCCCCCCATCACCCACCATCGTATTATAACTTTGCGGAAGCGAGGTGATAAAGTCGTGAATCCCAGCATCTTTCGCCGCAGCCATAGCAGACGAAAGATTAGCATACTTGGAAGATTCCGGGAGACCGTAGATGATATTGTGAAGTATAGTGGCGGGGAATAGAATCGGTGTTTGAGGGACGAGAGAGATAGACGCTCGTAGAGATGGTATGTGACAGTTGGCTATGGGCACATGATTGAATGTTAAAGGTGGTCGTACTGAGGTATCAGGAGGGTAAAGACCGATGAGGAGGGCAGCGATTGTAGATTTTCCGGAGCCAGAAGGTCCAACTAGTGCGGTTGTTGAGTTGGGGGCGATGGATAAAGAGATAGATGAAAGGGTTCGTGTTTCGGGACGCGCCGGATATGTAAATGAGAGATGATTGAATTTTATCGGGAATATAGAAGAAAGCCTCTCGGTCCCTTTATTTTCATGCGAGGAGGATGAATTAAGATTGGCTAACTCCAGCATGTGAGTAGCAGTAACGCGAGAAGAATTGATCTGTGGTACCATGGCCAGCAAGTTGGTGCTATTAGAAATTCCAAAGAGCAAAAGATTAACGGTTTGTAGCGCCGTAGAGACACTAATTTCGTTCTTGGTAATAAGAACAGTGGCGTAGTAGAAGATGATGGCGGTGGTGAAGAAACTCATTGCGTCTGTCAACCCCCAAAGCATTCCGGAGTAGTTTGCTCGTATCCGTCCAACTTTATACAGCTCTTCGGTAGCTTTGATGTGCTTGGTCCGAAAGTGTGTTTCCAGAGTAAAAGCCCGTACAACTTTGATGTTGGAAATAGTTTCCGAGAAGATACTCGTGGTAATTTCGGATGCGTAGTTGCACTTGTTCTCCCATTTTCCACTCACTCGATTGAAGATTTTGGTGAATACATATATAACAGGTCCGCATGCCATCGATACCAACGTAAGTTTCCATGTATTCACAAATGCCCATATGATTGATATCAGGAGCATGAAAAATGCTTTGAACACAATACCTGCAAAGCGACCAACGAGATTGCGCATTTCCTCGGAATTCCTATCCAAGATTTCGTTCAGTCGACCAGGAGAATTCGTAGATTCTTCAAACCAGGATTTTGGTTGACTAAGTATTCTTTTTAATGCCTCGACACGTAGAGCACTCACCCAGGCTTGCCCAGCATGTTCCAAAGCATAATGTGAGCAAAAGCATGCTATACCATCAATTATTGCCACCCCAAGCAGAGCAAGTGACCATTTCATAGAATTTAACTTTCGATCCTGTGTTTGGTAGAATGTGTCGAGAAGTTTGGCGAATATGACGGAGAATGCTGGCGTTGCTGCGGCCACGATGAATGCCGCAAGGAATCCGCTCGAGAGGATTATGCGTTCCCTTTTATCCAGCGTAGGCCAAACAGTCTTTAATATCTCGGTTAAGGACTTAGGCTTGATATTCTTCACTTTGTCCTCCGGTTTGGATTCATCCGCATTTTCGGTGGAGTCATCGGAATGTTCCAAGACATAATCCATTAAAGCACCTTTAGAGTCTCGGTCTATCTTTATTGGTGCCAAACTGATAGGTCTGAGAATTGAGGAATTCCTGTTAGAGCTCTGCTCTTTCATGAGGTGTGCTGAAATAGACTGAAATTTTGCGTCTCTATGTCTCGGCGGTGAATTGTAATATATAGAAGATCTATTATCCGACGCTTGGAAATTCTGAAATTGTGAGGCGGGCCTCTGAAAGTTGACAAACCTTGAATCCGGGCTGTCAATTATCGATGTCCGAATCTCATTTGATCGCAGGTCGTTAGTATAGGACATTGAAGCATATCCAAGAGACAACCGTCTATTAGACATATCTAAAGAGCGAATATTTGCCGCACTTGGACTATAGAGTGTAGACATTGTAGAGAAACGAGGTGTCAATTCTCGAACAAACTCTTCAAAGCCCCCAGATAATGGTGTTCCAGGGTCTGATTTTCTTCTCATGTCAGACAAGTCAATAGGTTGTTCCACAGTCGCCTCTGGGAGTGGCGAAAATGTTGCAAAAGTACCGTTGGCTTTCGCCGAAAGCTTTCTGCGATACCCTTCCTGAACAACTCTGCTCTGTTCCATAACGTAAACATAGTCATTATCTAAAATCTGTGAGATATCATGTGTCACAATGATTGTCGTTTTCCCCTTTCGCCATTCTCGAATGTTATCCATGACTTTAATCCTGTTGATAAGATCGAGGGCACTCGTTCCTTCATCGAGAATTAGAATAGGTGCATCCCTCAATCTGGCTCTAGCCAAGGCAACCCGTTGTTTTTGCCCACCGCTCAATTGTCTCTCCTTCGAACCAATCATTGTATCGAGACCATCGGGAAGATCGGCAATTACTTGCTCTAAGCTGGCTGTGGAACAGGCATTCATGATTTCTGCTTCATTGGTCATCCCTTCTTTGCCGAATTCTATGTTCTTCCTGACTGTTTCATTGAAAACGACGCTCTGCTGCAGTACTAACGTGATGTTGTGCCTCAACCAATCAGTGTCAATATCCTGTATTTGTTGACCATCTATTAAGATACTGCCTTCTTTTGGCTCATAGAATTTGAGCAGTAGATTTCCCAGTGTACTTTTCCCGGAACCACTTTGGCCAACTACAAACGTCGTTTCGCCGGCGGGAAAAAAGAATGTCGTTTTGGTAAGGGCATTTTGTTTTCGATTTGAAGGGTATGCAAAGGTTACCTGAATTTGGTCAGTTTGAGTAACTGATCATGGCTAATTTTACTCACATCATTTACTTCAACGTCGCCATCACAAAATCCTGGTTTTATAGACCCTTCTTTTCTTTTTGCAATACCTCCTCGGTCGACTTGATCCATAATGGACTTAAGAGTAGCCCCTGCCGACATACCCTTGGCCAAAACAAGCCATTGTGGTAGGATAACTTCTATAGCCACCATCCCACTCAAACAAGCATAGAAAGTCGTAAGGACTTTTCCAGCACCCAGTCCATGATCGACTAACGAGATACCATACCAGAAGCCTTGAACAAAGATGGCTATTATGACGAAATTTGTAATACCGAATTGAAGCGCGTTTGACCTGGCTTGTATCATGTAATAAACGGTAGATCTTTTGATTGCCAAAAAATACTGCCAAACCTCCTGATCTTCTCCATTAAATGCTTTGACGGTATCAATTGCCGTGATGGCAGTATTGGTAAATTTCGAAGCTTGGGAAAGCTCTCGTTTCTGGGCTTCGATGGCAGGTCCCATTTTCTTAGCGATGAGGTAAAGTATTCCACCAGCAATCGGAAATGCCGCTATAATGACAAGAGTCAAACTCCAGGAGTAGAAGAAGGCGGTCCCAAGAGCTGCTACAGCGCCAGCAGTCTCGAAGAAAAGGAACCCAAGAGGCTGAGAGGTAGACAATTGAAGCTCTCGGATTTGACTAGTATATAATTAGTATTATTTTTTGTTCAAGAATCAATTTACTTACGTTTCAATTCGAATCAATAATGATCCTATGCCATCTTTACGCAGATCGAACCATTCCAAGTCCTTATCCAACATTCCAGCAAACATTTTCTCGCGGACACTTTTCGCTTGGAGTTCTCCAAATATGATCCATGAGCACAGGAACAAGCCTTCGAATAACCATACTGCGCCTCCAAGAACGGAGATAGCTATGCACCATTTCGAGACCTGATGTAGTGTCTCTTGTGCTGTGATGACACCGCCTCCATAATCAGTAAGGGAGCCAAATATATTTCCGTAAAATATTGCCGATATTGGTTTCAGAGCACCGCTAACTATTGCGAAAATTATACATAAAACCAGGTTTAGGGTATGCTTTTTTGTCGTGAATGTGAACAAAGACCGGAAAGATGATTTGATTTCGTCGTCGGGCTGGTAGTCATCGAAGTTGCGCAATTCAATAGATGAGTGTTGATCATAATCTGCCAATTCAACTCGTGAGGTTGAATGTTCATTGCGTTGGTGGCTCTTTGTACCTTTACCCTTTAGCATTGCCATCGAAACGAAATCTTGTATGCAATAGATGATGTGGGAAACATTGAACAAAGTCTGTAGAGCAAGAAGAGAAGGTATTCAATAAAAATTTTTAAGTCCATACCCTCCGATAGTAATAAGAGGTACAATACCTTGAGTCGAGAATTGGTCGAGGTGCTTCCCCTTAGTATTGTTCGTTAAGCGAGGAGTAGAGAACAATATGAACATTGCCGAAAATAGAACCTTTGAGAATGACATTGTTCTAGAAAAAATTCACCACCTTCTTTGCAAGACCTGATGGCTAACAAAGTCTTGGTCTCGTTTGTTAACCAATCCTTTCCTGATATCAGTCATGAAGTACCCATCTTGCAATTTTGATACAAACGAAAGGATTTATTTCAAATCCCGTAGCCTTGACCTCCGAGAGGTGAATTCTTCTCGGAACAAAGGCACGACGTGAAACTCCAAAATAGGAAAAGACCATTGCGATTGCGTATTATCGCTAATAATGCCACGCTTCTGAGAAACAATGATGAGGGCGAAGTGGGTAAGTCTGTTTATTAAAGCTTCTCCAATAACACCAGGACAATAACTAAGGTCAATTTCAATGTAGAAAATGATAGTAGCCTATTGGTGACCGCTGCCTATTTGTCCCTCACCATTAATTGCTCTAGGCTTTGTGGGAAATAGCCATACAGCGGCATCATTGAGTCGCGCAAGAACGCTACCGTATCAGGTGTGAGGGCATCTGAAGAAGGTGCGGTTTTTGGTTTCCGTGCCTTTGGCCTTCCCTTGTCCTTGTCCATTCTTGCAACCTTTATTCCTGTTCCACGAATAAGGGCTTCACTTGACGGCCTCTTGAAAATCCAGCCCATCAAATTCAAATGGATCAAAGCCAAGCAGATAATCTGATTTGTTCAAAATTGAACAATAGGCCCACTTTAAACGTACTCCTGTGCGGACAGCCACGCAAAGATCGTATTCTCTTCACCTTCTCCTTTTGTCGCAGCCGAATCCTCCTCATTGGAAACCTTGTCATATAACGCTTCTGGCACCACCACTTGGCTGAAAACGGCTCTTTGTAATGACCCTGAGCTTGAGTTGCGTGGAAAGTCGCGACTGCTTTTGTATGACGTGTAACAAGACCACTGTACTCGTACACTGTCTATTTGATGAAATCAGCTCATGGTCGTAGATCTCGCACTTCAAATCTGCACAGCCAAGGTACTTCACAAGAAGGGATAGGATTGGAGTGAGAGATCGTGAAAGGCCACGAGATAACAATCTTTGCCGAGGTTCAATAAACGCACGCCCCAGATCGTTTATTGTGCACGGCCTGATGTACGAGTAGGGCATTCGGTTATTCTCGTTATCGATGTTATCTTTATCTCTGTTGTAATCACGTGTAGCGCTATACCTAGTTAGGTGTCTCCACTTTATATACTCAGTAGAACACATATGCCATTTCTAGCATATTAGACAATATACACACTCTACC
>NGKF01000006.1:1570670-1612788 GCA_002162555.1 Monilinia aucupariae
TCAAGGCAGGGATCTTAATTACCCTATAGAAATGCCTTATAAAGTGGAACGTAGCGAAGTGGAATCGTATAATTGATTCAAAGCGGGAGTAGTTCATATGGAGCTCCAAGTAGGGTCTAGTGGATCGAATCTCATTCGTAAGCTAATGCAGCTGATCCACTAATAAAGGTGCCGGAGTGGATTACTCAAAAATCCTTAGGATGAGCAAACTCAAATCGAGTATTATACCAGTGCGCTAATCGGGCTCATAATTATCATGCCAAAATGACGCGCTATATCGAACATATGATTAATTGGATATATATAGTATATATATATAAATGGTAGTACGCAGCGATATATACCGTAACAGTTTACTCGTGATAGATAAAAAGTTAAGTCTTTTTATGGATTTAAACAAAAATGATTTTATATAGAATCCTCGTTTAGAAAAGGCTTTTTTTACAATAACTACAATTCGCGGTTTATAAACTTAAACTGAAATCAAAAAAGTTATAAAAAAAAAAACATAACACTTTATAAAGAACTTTGATGTAATATATCTATATACAAATGCTAATATTAAAGCTATCGATTTGAAGAACGCTTTAGATTTGAACTTTGAGGTATAAATAAATGTCACGCTAAATGCGTGGTACGCACGTGCTTGTTGAAGCACGTGCTTTGTCGAAGCATATGTTTGCCGAACACAACGATCTTAAGGATCTTCTAGCAATAGAGGCATAAGTTTACTAACCTTTTTGAGATTGTCGAGATTAGGATTATCGAAGGCTTTTAGCCTTTACTTTAATAAATGTATAAAAATACTAATTGCTTTTTGATCTATAAAGCTAAAAGCAATATAATGTATTGTTCTATAAGGATCTAAACTTTGTATACGAGAATATAATGATCTATATCAATATTATAGATTAAAATATTGTAGATCTTTATAATTACAAAGCTATATAATGATTATATATTATCACATATAATCATTTATATATAATATATAAAGAGTAGATGGATTTTGTATTTAAAAGAATAAACAATAATACAATCACTATTTTATACTTATATTTTTATTTCTTCCCGATATCTTTTCATATATTCGTAGCTATTCTTCATAATAGTTATAAGCCCGGTTTATGCTCGAAATCTCTACAATAATTACAATTCGAATATCGATATCATACAATTTCTTTTTTCCCCTTGATCTTTAATCATCTTTTATTACATTTCTATTCTTTACAATCATTCTTTTTATTATGTTAAATATCATTTTCAATAATCAAATGGATTAATCCCTTTGGTATTTATCACTTAAAAACGTTAATTGCTTTAAGCATATCTGGAATAGTATTAATCCGAATACCTTTGATTTTTCCAATTACCAATTTCGTGATTAATTGAATGCTAATCTACTTCAAACCTTTTCCATAGATATTATAATTTTTGAAAAGAATTATAAACGCTATAATCAATATACTATGGATTTTGAAATTTACAATCGATACGCTATTAATATCGAAATAGATGAAATATCTAAACTTAAGCTTTTTGCGGATCTTGTTTTTGCTACATTGAAGGATTTTTCAAAAACTTTCTTATTTATGGAAAAGATCTACAAAATTCAAAAAAATAAATACAACCAAAATTATAATAACTTTCGCTATATATTCGATTGGATTATATTTATAATCGATTTATTCTATATTTTGGAAATTTCTCAAAATGCTATATAAGATTGTACTTTAAAACAAATTATTGCTTATTTATATATAAAGATTGTTTCTATTAATTTAACAATCTTAAAGATTATTTAAACTAAGTATATTGATCATTTGAATAATATATACAATAAACGGATTAACCCGGTTAAATAGTATAAAGAATAGAAATTACTCTACGCTAAAACATTGGCTTATAATTTTCTGGAAATCAAAGGAATCTATAAATATGAACAATTCCTGGAAGCATTCAATAAACTAGCTTCAAATTGGTCGAAATAGCAATTAATTACTTTGAATACTAAAGATAAGAAAGGATACTATATTATTACTTTAGAACAATATAATAGTTTTTTTGTTGATCATATTGATCGAATAGATTGTAATTTATTGCCAAAAGGATTCTTCGCTATTTAAAGACTAGGATTTCAATAATCATCTGGATTAAAGCAATAATCGAAAAGCAATAATACTATTTAGCATTGTCCTTGTAAAAGAAATCAATCAATCGATCTAGACCATCGTTATAAACTAAACGAGTACTATATAATTGAATTAGCTTTTATCAATAAATGCGTTGAATAATCTATTCGGATTATTAATGAAAAACAAGTTAAAGAGATCAACGAATGTATTAAAGATAAAAAATATAACAATCTTCGAAACGTTTTATTCAAAAAAGTATCACGCTTCCGCTGCCCGGTTGGCATGGCAGACGTTCCGGTGCATATGTACGACGTCATGGTTTATATGCTCGATTAGCGAGCATATGCCATATATATGTTCTGTTTATACGGTTTATGCATATATAACAATCTTTTCTTCGTAGTATAGTTAGATAATAATAAATTCTAAGAACTCTATTAATCTTGTTCTAAACAGCTCTTTTACGATATAAACATTACATTATTTACTACTCAAATATCAAATCGTTCTAGTCATTTAATAATTATTTAAAAGAATATCTTCTTCGATAATACCTTTTTAAAAACACTTTTAAATAACAAAACCGTTTATTTACAGGAAAAAAATCAATATTAAATTTAGTTTAACAACAATATATTTCCTATTATTTTCGAAAGTTTTTTTATTTTTCTTTTTTCTTTGATATACTTTATTCTTTTTTTAGCAAATCCAATATTAATGTCGCTATATTTCCTAGTTAAAATACTATATTAATAAACTTTGTGTTTATATTATTAGTTCCTTGTTCTACTCTTAATTTTGCCTTTAACGTAATTACTCGAAATCAAAATCGAGGAAAAAGTAAAAAGATAAAACAAGAAATAATACTTTTTTTACGATTCGTTTTTATTCCAAAGAGTACCCTTTGTAACTCTATTTTATATATCCTTGATTTTTAAGATTGTAAAAACGAATACGTTATATAAAAGGTTCTTTTTGCTTAAACCATAGAAATTAAACGACTATACGATAAGGTTGTATATAGTATTGTTTTTATTACTTTTTCTTTTAACCTTTTTTTCCTTAGAACAATTCTTTTTTTTATTGAAATTAATTGATATTTTATTGCAGAAGAACAATGTTAATCTTATAGAAATTGTAAAAAAACTTTGAAAAGATTATAAATCGATAACTTTAACAATTTTGCTTTTAGTTTTTCGTTTTCCAAATCTAATAATAATCATTACATTAAAAGTAATTGATCCTTTATTCGTAAATATAACTTTTTAAACCTTTTATATTCCTTTTATTCTATTTGTTTGTATTACTCTAAGGTAATTAATCTTACCAAAAAACTAAGCGATAATATAAAACCCTAAACAAATTTGTAAAGTATACTTATTCTTAAACTATCACGCTAAATGCGTGGTACGCATGTGCTTGTTGAAGCACATGCTTTATCGAAGTATATATTTGCCGAACACAACGCTCTTAAAGATCTTCCAATAATAAGGGCATAAGTTTACTAACCTCTTTAAGATTGCCGAGATTAGGATCATCGAAGACTTTTAACCTTTACTCTAGTAAATACATAAAAATACTAATCGCTTATTAATCTATAAAATTAAAAGCAATATAATGCATTGTTTTATAAAGATCCAAACCTTATATATAAGAATACAATGATCTATACCGATATTATAGATCAAAGTATTGTAGATCTTTATGATTATTAAGCTATATAATGATTATGTATTATTACGTATAATCATTTATATATAATATATAAAGAGTAAATGAATCTTATATTTAGAAGGATAAAGAACAATATAATCACTATTTTATACCTATATCTTTATTCTTTTTAAATATCCTTTTATATATTCGTAACTATCCTTCGTAATAGTTATAAACCCGGTTTGTGCTCGAAATCTTTGCAACAATTACAATTCGAATATCGATATTATATAACTTCTTTTTTCCTTTTAATCCCTAATCATCTTTTACTATACTCCTTCTATTCTTTATAATCATCCTTTTCATTATATCAAATATCACTTTTAATAGTCGAGCGAATTGATCCCTTTGATACCTATCACTCAAGAACGTTAACTACTTTAGGCATATTTGGAACAATATTGATCCGGATACCTCTAACTCTTCCAATTACTAATTCCGTGATTGGTTAAATACTAATCCATTTTAAACCTTTTCTATAAACATTATGATTTTTGAAAAAAATTATAAACGCTATAATCAATATATCATAAACTTTGAAACTTACAATTGATATGCTAATATCGATATCGAAATAAATGAAATACTTAAGTTTAAACTCTCTACAAATCCTATTTCTACTACATTAAAGAATCTCTCAAAAACTTTTTTATTTATAAAAAAGATCTACAAAACTTAAAAGAATGAATACAACCAAAATTATAATAACTTCCGTTATATATTCGATTGGATTATATCTATAATCAATTTATTCTACACTTTGGAAATCTTTCAAAATATTATACAAAACTGTACTTTAAAACAAATTATTATTTATTTATGTATAAAGATTGCTTCTATTGATTTAATAATTCTAAAAACCATTTAAACTAAATATATCGATTATTTAAATAATACATGCAATAAACGGATCAACCCGGTTAAATAGTATAAAAAGTAGAAATTATTTTACGCTAGAGCATCGGCCTACAATCTTTTGAAAATTAAAGGAATTTGTGGATATAAACAATTCTTGGAAGCATTAAGCAAATTAACATCAAATTAGTTGAAACAGCAACTAATTACTTTGAACACTGAAGATAAAAAAAAATGCTATACTACTACCCTAAAACAATATAATAATCTTTTCGTTGATCATATCGATCGGATGGGTTGTAATCCATTGTTTAAGGGATCCTTTGCTACTCAAGGATCAAGATTTCAACAATTATTTGGATCAAAACAATAATCGAAAAGTAACAATACTATTTAACATTGTTCTTATAAAGAAAATCAACCAGTCGGTTCAAGCCATTATTATAAGCCGAACAAGTATTGTATAATTAAACTAACCTTTACTAATAAATGCGTTGAATAGCCCATTTGGATTATTAATGAAAAGCAAATTAAAGAGATTAATAAACATATTAAAAACAAAAAATATAATAATTTTCGAAACGTTTTATTCAAAAAGAGATGGCTTTTTACTATTCAAATTAATCAATCTTATAGATCTTTACAAAAAAAAGATCTCTACAATACTACTTTTTGCATTATTAACCTGAACAAATATATTAGCGCTTTTATTATACTAATAATTATTTCCATATATATACTAGCAAACTATACTTTGTTGAATAATTGTAACGTTATATATATTATCAACAATGTAAACCTTTTGATAAACAAAAAGTATATTCCTAGCGATATCTCAAACTACATTAAAGCAGGATCATCAAGCTTACTAATAGTTGATCGTAGCGAAAAAGTAATTAAAAGAATTTTGCTAAGTGGTATAGATCTTATATTGATTAATATTGCGTTTGTTTCTGGTTTTCATACTAATCTTATGTTCAAAACCTTTCTTTATAACAAAAGTGCTTAGTTTAATGGATTTGATATTATTATTAGGATCAACGATCAAATTAACAGCATTATTATCGCTTAATGTATTAGAAAGTACAATCTTATCTTTTTAGAATATAATACTCGTTTTAATTATTTTAATAAGTTTAATCTTTTTGTAAATATAAGTATTATAATGCTTATCAAAAACCAAAAAATTAATAAACATTTCCTTCGAATATGCGAAATAGTAAAACCTTAATTAAAATTAAGCGATTTGTGGTATAAAAGATTAAAGCATTTTAATAAAAAAATATTAGAATATTTAATTAGAATAGTTAAAGGAGTACAAATCAAAAGAATCATTCAAATAGAATACATTGATTGTTTATGCATATATATTAAACAAATTGTTTCACATTTATCTAGTAATTATCAATTATTTAAACTTTTTTATAAAGTTTAATAGGATTTGTTCAATTTTCTTTATGCTTATAACGAAATATTATAATTGCTAATAATCAAGAATATGTATAATGGAAAAATCTTTACTTTTGCATTGATCCAGAAAACATATAACAAAGTTTCTAAAGTTTTAAAGAACTTTGTTGTATAAATCTATTGCAAATATAATCTTCATATTGTAATGATTAAGCAAAACAATAATATATTTATAATAAAAATCAAAGATAATATTGTATTTAAAAGATAGATTTTCGAAGAAAGTATAAAACTTGAACTCTCTTTTTCCCTTATATATAAACCTAACGGAAAAGTAGAATACGTAGAATAAGAAATTATTATTAAATAGATTAAGATATACATTTCAATTAGATTATTGGATAAGATATAAATAAAAACCGCTTTTGCTGTTATATATTTATATAATATTAATTCATTAAAAGCAAAAAGTTAAAAATGCCTTAACAAAATAATTAATTCCTGGTTTAAATAATATTATAAATAATATTCATCATCGCTATTACGAAAAATCATTAACAATCTATATCTTAATTGGAATGCGATATATAAATATAATTGCCGTGTATATTTTTTGGATAAAGAAAAAAAAGTTGGGATTAAAATAAAATAATATAAAACTAATCCGCGAATATATATTAAATATTTGATCGGATATATTCTTGCTATAATAATTTTCCGTATCTAAATCCTTATGTTTAATAAAGTTATTATTATACAAAATATCAAATTCGATAAAAGATTTGTTTATAAAAACAATCTTTGTAGCGAAATTATTAACGTTATACCAATCTAAATAATTAAGGATTTGGTTATTGAATTGGATATTCAATAAATGGAATTGCTAAATGATATTATTTTAAAGAATATAGATAATAAATTTATTGAAGAACTTGTACAAAAAAAGTTCGAAATCATATATACTTTTGATTTTAATTATAAATGTTTTAAGTTTTCAATCTTAAAAATGATTAAAGATTAGGAAGATTAAAAGAATTTGATGATAAAATCTTTGTTATTTATTTCAATTTATAATAATAAGTATAATACTTTGTTAAATCCCGATATAGTTATAAGAGTTAACAAATCAATATTGGTTTTTAGTAAATCAAAATCCTCGTTGATTATATTTACAATAAAGGATAAAAATTTGCTTGAAGTAATTAATTTACAAAAGGTTTGTATAGACTCTGGTTATAGAGAATCAACGATTTTATCAAAACCATTAATATCAACGTTAAATAGTATTTTCGAAAATGATAAATCGAATAATTATTTAATTCTCAATAACGAGGAGAGAGATATAGTATTATTTTCTATAGAAAGAAATATATTTAAAAAATCTTCTTCGTTATTTATATTTAACAAAGCTACTAAACGGCTATGTACCCTATAAATAAAAATTCTTAAGCTTAATATCAATACTAAAGAATATACTAAATTCAATGCGCTTAACAACATTGATATAGTCCCCGATCATACAAAGCATTAAACAACAAACTATACTAAACGCTCAAATTATTTATATCAATAAGCAAATGGTTACCACAAAATTAACACCTTTATTAATACTATAATTGCTTAATCATATAGATTCAAAAATGGATTTCAACGATTAAATAATTTTTATAACATTTTTTGGTTTAATAAGCAAAAGGATAAACTAAATAAACAAAATGGTAAGTTTATTATTATATATAACATAATAGCTGTCATAATAAAATATAAACCGATAATCATGTTTTTGATTCAACTCAAGGTTATGAATCTTTTACGAATGCTAAAATCAATAGTATCATCATTATCGAAATTCTTTTATAATCTTAGAACTTATATATTTGGATATTGGTTCAAAATGGATTGTGACCGCAAAATTAAAGTATTACAGGATTGAGGCATTTAGCAAAAAATTGAAACAATATCGATTAAATCAAAACCTATTCCATTTTAATGAGTATTTATTTATAAAAATGATTAAAGCGATTATATCGATTATTGTAGATTATAACTAATAGTTAAAGGAAATTTTCAGGATATAGCAATAATCGAATCGATTTATACAACTATATTTGCTACATGGTTTTTTTGTATAATAATGGCAACAATAACGAAAAATGATTTTAAAACGAAGCAATATAACGTTATAAATGTTTTTGTTAATATATCTCGAAATCCCATTGGGAATCCAATTATATGCCATATGCTAAATAGGTATAAAGTATTTGGTAAATCTATCATTTTCGATTGTACGCTATATAGTTTAAGAAACTCCCCTACACTTTAATATAAAAAGTTTATAAATATACTCACCAGTCTGAAAATGATAAAATGCAAAAAAGAGCTTTGTATTTTTATATCTCTTGATTTCCATGTATTCATTTTATTCTTTATTAATGATATTTAAGTGATTTATTACAAAAAGTATAAACATTAAAAAGATCAAATAATTAATAGAATCAAGGCTAAATATAAGCTTAAAGATCTCGACGATACTTAATGGTTTCTAGGGATTCGAATTACTAGAGATTAATAATTTAAGAAATTGTAATTAATATACGATATTTATATTAACAAGATTGCTTGTAAGTTTGGTTTTATAAAGGGAAGAGTAACTATATTACTTTCAATCATAATATTTGAGAAAAATAAAAATATGGCTTTTTTCTTTAAAATAAAGGAATATCAAAAAAAAGTTGAATCAATCTTGTATTCGGCTATAACAATTAGGGTTAATTCAACATTCCCTTCCTTCAAACTAAACGAATATAGTATTAACCTTTCAAAGGATCATTTTATAACAACAAATCATTATATTGTATATTTATATAGATTTTGGTATTTCTCTATTTGCTATAAAGATAATCATATATTTCAAATAATAACCTTTTCAAATACTTTCTTTGCAAATAATACGGTTACTCAAAAATCTTTTTAAAGCTATGTAATCATATTATATAGTAATGCCATTGTATAGAAAACCATAAGATAAGATACAATTACTACTTCAACTACAAAGGCAGAACTTTTAAGTATGAAAAGATCAATCAAAAAAGCAATAACAATATTAAAGCTTTTAAAGAAAATTAAGATATTGGTGAAGGAGTTTGTTAATATCTTTTGCAATAATACTTAAACAATCCGATTAATAATTGGTAAGAACAAAAAAATCTCTATTAAACTTAGGCATATAGATATTTAGAATATATGGCTTCGTTAAGAATACACTAATAAGCGATTCCTGATCATGTATTTATCAACTATTGATATACCAATAGATAAACTTATTAAGAATCTTACTAGGCAAAAGTTTGAATACTTTGTTAAACTAATCAACATACAAAACGTTAAGGATTGAATTATAAAGGTTATCGAATAATTAGGAATCATATAATATTTAGATTACAATTTGTATAATCAACAAAAAATTAATATTACAATACTCCCTTTATACTTTACTACCCCATATCTTATTCTCTACCCCACTACCCCAAGAAAGTTTACTTACAAGCAACCTTTTCACCACCACTACTCATTTTCTTTTTCTTTTTCTTCTTTTTTATCTTTGTCGTCGCGAGGTAATCCTCCGAAGCATACTTGCTTTTAAAAGAATCTGCTTTCAGCGTAATCCTACTCTATACCAACTTCAAAGCTATTTGAAGATCGATGTATTTCAGGATACTCCGAAAAGCGGTTTGGAAACGCTTTACCTTTTATAATCATATAATTAACAATTATAATATAAAGCAAAAAAGAGGTATTATACTTTTCCATTGTTATTAGCTTTTACAACTAAGAAATTATTCGTTATTACATGCAAATATACCGACAAAAGCCGATATATGTGTATAAAACATTAATAATACCAAACTCCTTGGAAATCCGTGTTTTTATAGCAGATCTCATCTTTTTGCCTAATAATTAACAATTTTATACATTGCATATACGGATAAGGATTTTTTAGCTTTTTAAACTAAATCTTTTTAACGAAGGTACGAGGAGCTAGAATAAGAGAAGTAATAAAAATGGAAGATATTATTCCAAACCCTTCATTATCTAATTTATTAAGGTTTTTATTAGAATCCTATAAAATATAAATGATATATTGTTAAAATAACTATAGTATTTACTTTTCGATAGAGTAAAGAATTTTCATCCTTATTTTCACTTTAATCCTCATCCTTATCCTCATCGTTATTTTCGCCAAAAGAATTGGTTTGAAAAGGATAAAAGGGGAAAGAATCGAAGGAGTAGGGAAAGAGGGAATAAAGAAACAAAGAGCAACGGTAGAGGTGGGGGGGAAAAGGAATAAGGATACAAAAAAGAAGTTCTAGAGATAACTTAAAAAGATTAAAAGAAAAAAAAGAAGTAGAAGGAAAAAAAGAAGTAAGAGAAATAGCAAAAGCAAAAGGAAAAAAAGAAAGAGGAAAAGAAACGTAGCGATAAAAGGCAATTAAAACTTCTCGAGTACGGGAAAAGTTCCCGGCCTAGGAATTGCGATTATAGCGAAGCATATTGATAATGTTATTAGTGGTGTTGTTGTTAATAGTGTTGTTATTGATGTAGTTGTTATTGTTATTGGTGTTATTAGTATTTGTCCTTAAAGAATCGAAGGATTAAAGGATTAAAGCTACAATTAAATACCCATGCGATGAGAATCATAACAAAACAACAATACACTACAAAACGATCAAATCTAATAAATACACAATGAATCCCTTTAATTATAATCATCGCTATATATGGGATCGATAATCCAAGCATTCATAAAATCACATAGAATTATATTTATTCAACTATTTGTAAAAGAAATTGCGTATACGTTATTAGCTTATTTTCCGTTTGTTTGTTTATTTCAAAATATTATACAACGTGTAATATAGATTCATTTATTTTTTGTTTGCTTTATAGTTAGATCATATGCAAAGTACATGATCTGGGGAGTATATTATACTAAATGTATGGTACGTATATACTTGTTAAAGCATATGCTTTGTTGAAGCATATGTTTATCGAATACAACGCTTTTAAAGATCTTTTAGTAATAAGGGCATAAGTTTACTAACTTTTTTGGAATTGTTGAGATTAGAATCATCGAAGGCTTTTAGTCTTTACTCTAGTAGATGTATAAAAGTACTAATCGCTTGTTGATCTATAAAGCTAAAAGCAATATAATGTATTGTTCTACAAAGATCCAAACCTTGTATACAAGAATACAATGATCTATATCAATATCATAAATCAAAGTATTATAGATCCTTATAATTACCAAGCTATATAATGATCACGTGTTATTACATATAATCACTTATATATAATATATAAAGAGTAAATGGATCTTGTATTTAAAAAAACAAAGAACAATATAATCACTGTTTTATATCTATACCTTTATCCCTTTCAGATATCCTCTTATATATTCGTAGCTATCCTCCGTGATATAAACACTTTAATTTATATACCAATACTTTCGATTCAAAAACGGCTTAACATACCTACATCATAAACCAAACAGAATTAAAAACCCAAAAGTATTTTTATACATTGTATACACAAATTCTTTATCTTATTAACGCGGAATTAATACGTTAATTAACTACAATTTACAACAATCTTGCAAAAGTTAAACATACTTGTATTCAATACAACTATTGAAAAATGCTCAATAATCCTTCCATTCGATATAACCATTTTTTAAAATAATATAAAACCTTTAGATTTTTAGTAACCCAAATCAAAATTATCAATAATATTTAATTGTTCAAAGATTTCGAAAACAAGATTTTCGATTATTTAGTTTAAACTATAGCTCTCCACAAGGATAATTGTTTTACTACAAAAGAACTAACCGATAAATTGATCAAAGTTGATGAAAACAAAGTTTTTATACAAAAAAAAAACAAGTATTACACTCCTCGAAAGTTTGTTTTTGTTAAAAGGCTATTTATTACAACATTGGCTTATCTTCTTTAAATAAATCAAAGCGTTAATTATCCTAATATTAATGCAATTCAATATACTTAGTTTAAACCATCCTACCCACTATATAACACCCCAGCAGGATATACTGGAATTTTCAAAAATCCGATCTTCAAAGTCTTTATTTAGAACGTCGCTCCTTTTTCTATTTTCAAAACTTGTTTTCAAACGTTGCAAGCAAGCTTTTATAAAATGGAGGCGGATATCCTTATTGATTTCGTTATTGTTATCGATAGCGAGTTCATTAAAGATTTCCATAATGTTAAGGATCATTTTGATCCTTAGATATACGTTGAAGATATTGAATCAATGTGTTAAATAGAAAACATTTATTTAAAAATAAACGCTTAAACAAAGACTTTTTTCTGAATGTTATTAGAGATATACAATTCTTTAATTTGATCAAATTAATGGAAGGTTAAGTTATAACCTTACTTTGTGTCCTTTCCAAAAACGAATATTCTTTTAAATCGAATACTCTTTTTGATTCTAGAGCAAATAAATATATTTTTATTGATACTATACTTTTTATTCTTTTATTTCCATTATTTAAATTATATTATTATTCATTTGAAACTTCTATTAGCGTTAAAGATTACAACAGCACGTAGAGTTGCGTTATCATTTATTACACTTTTTTTAATCTCTCGATTAATGGTTAAAAGCAATTATTTGTTCCATTTCTTATTACAAACCTAAATTTTTATAGCATTATATTGGATAAATCATGGCTTTTAAAATTGCAAGCAAAACTTGATTGTTTTAATCAATACTTCGAATAATCTTTAGAATAATTATTTATGTATTTTTTGAATTAAAACCTATTTTTTTCGAAGAATGATTTAAAATAGAAAAAGATCGATCGATTTGTACAACAAGATATTAATCAAAGAAACAACAAGTTTAATATTTATTGGTAACGACGAGACGTTTAGTTTAAGTTTATTATTATATCCATAATACAATCTTCCGATTTTATATTTGTAAAGAAATTCGATCCTTTCGATTTTCTTTTTTTTTAACAAATATTTGAGAAAGCTTTTTAATAATTGTTTAAGAAAGTTTGCATTACAAAACTATAGAAACTTTACAAATCGCTGTTTTACTTTTTATCCAATATTATCAATATTTACGCTTTTATATCTGTACAATTCGAACTCTTATGCAAAAGATACAAGTACGACAAACTCTTTGCTATCATTATCAACAATATCGAAGTTGTTATACAAGAATATCGATAAGAACAGAATTAGAAAGATCAATTTTTAACCATTATAAATGTTTATTAGTATATTGGATCTTAATTATATTTGAACAATGTTTTTATTACCGTTAATAAAAAACCTCCAATTCCTCCGGTATATAAGGCCTTTCAAAAAACCTTTTTAAAAACCGATTTGAATATACTATTATTTTATTGTCCATACGATCATAAAATTATACTAGAAAATAAAAAAGAAAAAGTTTTAAAATATAATCCATTTTATAAGATATCGCTGGAATAGCTAAAAATTGTTAAGGAATATTTAATTGACAATTTGATTAAAGGATTTATAAAGTTTAGTTAAGCTTTTTATACAATATTTGTTTTGTTCGTTCGAAAAGCTAATGATGTATTTCGATTTTGTATCGATTTCCGCTTATTGAATTTTTTTACCCATAAAGATCAATATCCTCTCCCTTTAATCAATAAAACGCTCATACATTTCGCCAATGTAAAAATCTATACGAAACTTAATATCCGTTAAGTTTTCTATCGAATCAAAATGGATCTTGCTTTTGAAGAATATATTATATTTTATACGCATTACAGTTTTTACAAATGCAAAGTTGTATTATTTGGTTTTACAAATGGCCCAACAATTTATTAGAAATATATGAACAATATATTTTTCGATTATTTAAATATGTTTTGCATTATCTACTTTAACAATATTCTGATTTACTCTAAGAACAAAGAAAATTATTAAGCTCAAATCAAGTTAATCCTAGCTCGATTTAAAATTGTTGGCCTTTAAGCCGATTTTAAGAAATGCGAATTCAACATCAAATATATCAAATATCTCGGATTTATCATCTCCACCAAAAGTATTAAAATTGATCCAAAAAAAATAAAAATAATTAAAAGTTGGATATACCCTACAACCATCAAAAGAATTTAATTATTCTTTAGTTTTTGCAATTTCTATTGTCGTTTTATTAAAAATTACAATATTATAACCAAACTTTTGATAAAGCTTACCAAAACTAATATTCTGTTCTATTTCAACGATTTGTATCGCAATACATTCAACGTTTTGAAACAAAAGCTTATTTCCGCTCCTTTGCTTCAACATTACGATTATAACCTTTTTTGTATACTTAAAACCAACGTTTTGAATGGAATAATCGCCAATATGCTTTTTTAAAAGTATAATAACGATTGGTTACCTATAGTATACTTCTTCAAAACTATAATTCTTATTGAATTAAACTACAAAGTTTATAACAAAAAGATATTATCGATAATACACTCTTTTGGCCATTGGAAATCAAAACTAGTTGGTTTTTTCTCATCAAATTCGAGTTTATATAAATCACAAAGCTTTGAAATACTTTATAACTATTAAAGTTTTAAATGTTCAATAGGTTTGATAGGTTAAATTATTAATTGATTACAACTTCATTATTATATACCGTTTTGGCAAAGATAATCCCTTTACCAATGTTTTTACACATCGCATTAACGAACTCGATATACAAAATCAAACGAAGAAAAAGAATCGTTTTCAACAACTTATAAAAAACAACTAAATCGATACGAGGATTATATAGAACGATTTGAAGAAGAAGATTAACAATAATGCATTGTTTACTATAGATTTGGCTTCTATCACTCTTCATTTCAATATCATCAATTGCATTCTTAATGCTAACTATTTTTTTGATAATCTACAAGCTTTACAAATCGAAGTATTTAAAGGCCATAAACACTTTGCTTTTTAGAACAATCTATTACTATACGACGATCGCTTGATAATGCTCGATTTAAAGAATCTCCATACATTCTTTATTCGAAAGGTTTATGATTTAGTTTCTATAATACATCCTGGAATTAAAAAGATTTATCTTTTGCTATCAAAACAATATTATTGATTTAGTATACTTACAACAATTACCCAATATATATACAATTGTTACACTTGCAAACGCAATTTCATACCGCGAAATTGTATTCCTGGTTTGTTATATTTGCTTTTTATTTTTAAATAAGTATAGCAAAATATTACTATAAACTATTGCAATTTCAATAAAGATAAATATAATTATAATAATGTTTTTGTAATTATTAATCAATTAACAAAACAAACCATTTCTATTCCTTGCTACAAAGAAATTGATTTACAAAAGCAAACCAAGTTTTACCTGTACCATATCTATCGATATTATAGAGCTTCCAAATCAATTGTATTGGATAAAGATCCTCAATTTATTTCAAAATTCTAGCAAGAATTTAATCGATTGTTAAGTATTGATATTAAACTTTTTATTGTTTATTATTTTCAAACAAATAATCAAATGGAGATTTATAATCAATATTTGTAATAATGCTTATATTTATTCGTTAGTTATTATCAAGACGATTAATCGGAATTCTTATTTATAATGAATTATGCCTAGTTTATTCTTTTATACGAATCTTTTGAAAACCTATTGTTCTTCGAAGCTCTTTACGATTACTCTTTATATAATAATTGGGATTGGGATATTAAGAACAGCTCTTCAACAAGAAATGTAAATATCCAAAACGCCCGCAAATTTGTTAAACGCAATTAAACAACCATTGCCCATGCTAAAGAAGGTATCCTTCGAATTTAAAAAAAGATGATCTGGTTTATCAATTTGCATTATCGTATTGTAGATTTCGATATCGGAGATTATATATGGTTAAATATAAAGGATTACCCTACTTAGCGATTCTTTAAAAAGCTTAACTACTCTATTCAAAATCGATTTAAGATTATAAATCGAGTAGATAGCTTTTTTCGCCTCGAATTTCTCGTTATTATAAAGATATATTCAATGTTTCTGCTTGATAAGCTTTGGAAGACTTACAACGATCTTTTCTTTGGTTAGGTTCAAAAGCTTTTGTTGTTTATCAATATCATTGGTGATTTTGAATGGGAAATAAAGAAAGTTTTTGTTGTTAAAAAGACTCGTAACTTTTTACAATATTGTGTTTTTTGGCTTAATGTTAACGTCGATTTTATTTGGTATTTCGTTTTTGATTTGAAAATTGCTTTTTACAAATTATATAACTTTCATCAAGCGAATTTTACATTGCCCGGTTTTTTTACCTTATTACTCGAATGGATTAAGCTTTATAAAAATAAAAAAAACAATTACAATTACGTTGACAATAATAAATCTATATCCGCTATCGATTGAATATGTTTTTTTTAAACTATTTTATAGTTATGGTTATTCGAAAAAGTCTTTGTATTACGTTAAATTATTACTACTATTATTAATATTAATTAAAGTAATACGATCCCCGATATAGTATAAAAAAAGAAGGAATCTTTGAAATAAATATAGGATGATTAACCCTTACTATTTTATTTAACCAAAGGACAAATAGAACTATTAAAAAAAAAGAAAAAAATATTATTCATTTGAAACAAAATATTGTTTGAAAAGCTTTAGCCTTTAACTATAGTTTTAAAACTATCTTTCTTAATATTTATCCGCATTTTTCTTTTTGTTTAAATCTTTTGTATACTCAATATCTCTTTAATTCTTTTTCGTGGATTCTTTTTATACACTTCCTTTCCTTTTTCGTTAAAATTCTTTTTAATATTTTTTTCGAAAACTTATACTTAAGTTTCGCCTACAAAACCATTTATTTCTTTATTAATAATATTGCAAAGAACAATTAAGGAAAAAGATAATTTGCTTTCGCCCTTCGTTTATAGATCAACAACATTTTACAATATTTTAGAAAATTGCTCAATAATTGATTTTTTGAAACCTTTTCATACTTTTGCTTTTGATTAAAACAAAAAAAACAAAACTTTCTTTTTTACTCTAGCACAATATAATATTTCCCCTCCAAATTTCCTACAAAACAATTTTGTATACACAGCATATATATACTCTTAAAATCCTCGAAACAATCATTAATAACAAATAATGACTTCGTTAACGATTTTAACAACGATTTGATAAACCTTTTGTACAATTTATAATGTATCGTCCCAAATATATTGTTATTATCGTTTTCCAATAGACTTGAAGTTTTTGCAATAAGCTTTTTGTTACTATCATTGGCCTAAGTCGACATTGCAAACGCCCGATCCTATTATTGTTGCTATTATTGTTTCGCCATCGATATTTGGTTTTACTATTGTTGTTGTTGTTGTTTCAACGTAATTTTTTGTTGTAAAGAATCCTTATCGACAAGATTCTACACTAGCGATTCAAATATTTGAATACATATTATTGTTATATTAAATTAGTATTATTGTTTGTTACCTAAAAGGAAAAGGAAAACTAATCCATAGGATCAATTGGAAAGCCTTGCTCGTTAAAATCATTATTGCTTTTCATTTGATCTTCTTCATCATCTTTATAATTTTGTTCTAAAGAAAAGAAAAAAAAAAAGAAACTTTGATTACAACAAACGCTTTTAACTTCGATTGCTTCGTTGTTAGCGCCGCCCGCGTATTCGCTGTATTTTTACATTGCTTTTGCCTTTTAATAAAGTTTTCATTTGACAACCCTTTTGCCATACTCGGCGTAAAATTGTTCGATTTATTGGTGTAGAAAAATATACTCAAAAAAATAGTAAATTTGATAAAAAAATTGAAATGATTTGGATATAGATTTAGGTTTACAATGAAAAGAAGTTTTTGTTATATGCCTTTTTTCAATACAAATATCACTTTGCCATTTCGAAGTATCGAATAAGCACCCATTTCGTTGTAAAATGCCCATATACACACTATCGCCTAAAAATAAACAAATACAATCACATACCTTGCAACAACAATCGCAAAGTTTACAACAAACGTTTTTTGCTCGATTTAATTAATTGACAAATACTGCACAAAGTATAATACAAAATTATTAACGAATAATTGTTCAAAAACAAACTCTACTAAAGAAAAAGATAATATTATACTTTCGCTGCTCGATTGGTATAGCAAACGTTTCGATGCATATATACAACGTTATAGCTTACATACTCGATTAGCGAGCATGTACTATATATATGTCCTGTTTATATGGTTTATGCATATATAACAATCTCTCCTTCGTAGCATAGTCAAATAGTAGTAAATTCTAAGAACTCTATTGACCCTGTTCTAAACAGCTCTTTTACGGCATAAGCGTTACAAAAAGAATGGTTTTCTATTACTCAAGCTAATCAATCTTATGGATCTTTATAAAAAAAGAATCTTTATAATATTGCTTTTTGCATTATCAACCTGAATAAGTATATTAACGCCTTTGTTATACTTATAATCATTTTTATATATATACTAGCAAACTACACCTTATTAGATAATTATAATACTATATACATTATCAATGATGCTAACCTTTTAATAAGCGGAAAATACGTTTTTAACGATATTTTGGATTATATCAAAGCAGAATTATCAAGCTTGCTAATAGTTAGTTATAGCGAAAAAGTAATCAAAGGAATTTTGTTAAATAATACGGATTTTACATTAACTAATATTGCGCTTATTCCTGGTTTTTATATTAATCTTATATCCGAAACCTTTTTTTGTAACAAAAATATTTAATTTGATAGATTTAATATTATTATTAAAATCGGCGATCGAGTTAATAGCATTATTATTACTTAATGCATTAGAAAACATAATTTTGTTTTTTTAGAATATAATATTTGTTTCAACTATTTTAATGAGTTTAATCTTTTTATAAGTATAAATATTATAATACTTACCGAAAACCAAAAGATTAATAAGTATTTCCTTCGAATACGCGAAATAATAAAACCTTAATTGGAATTAAACGATTTGTAATATAAAAAATTAAAGTATTTTAGTAAAGAAGTATTGGAATATTTAATTAGAATGGTTAGAGGAATATAGATTAAAGGAATTATTTGGATGGAATATATTAATTGTTTATATATATATACTAAATAGATTGTTTTATATTTATTTAATAATTATCAATCATTTAAACCTTTTTATAAGGTTTAATAGGATTTGTTCGATTTTCTTTGTGTTTATAACAAAGTATTATGATTGCTAATAATCAAGGATATATACAATAGAAAGATCTTTACTTTTGCGTTAATCTAGAAGATGTATAACAAAGTTTTTGAAGTTTTAAAGAACTTCGTTGTATAAATCTATCGCAAATATGGTTTTTATATTATAATGATTAAACAAAACAATAATATATTTGTAATAAGGATTAAAGGTAATATTGCGTTTAAGAAATAAATCTTTGAAAAAGGTATAAAACTTGAATTCTCCCTTTTCTTTATATATAAACTTAACGGAGAAGCGAAATGCGCAAAATAAGAAATCATTACTAAATAGATTAAGATATATATTTCAATTGGATTACTGGATAAAATGTAAATAAAGATCGCTTTTGCTGTTATATACTTTTATAATATTAATTTATTGAAAGCAAAAGGTTGGAAATGTTTTAACGAAATAATTAATTCCTGGTTCAAGCAATATTATAAATAGTATTTATCATCGTTATTATAAAAGATTATTAACGATCTACATTTCGATTAAAATGCGATATATAGGTATAATTGCTGTGTATACTTTTTGGATAAAGAAAAAAAAGCTGGGATTAAAATAAAATAGTATAAAATTAATTTGCGAATACATATTGGATATTTGATCGGATATATTCTTATTACAACAATTTTCTATATCTGGATCTTTATATTCAATAAAGTTATTATTATACGAAATATCAAATTCGATAAAAGATTTGTTTATAAAAACAATCTTTGTAACGAGATTGTTAATACTATATCAATCTAAGTGATTAAGGATTTGGTTATTGAACTGAATATTCAGCAAATGGAATCGCTGGATGATACTATTTTAAAGAATATGGATAATGAACTTATTAGAGAACCTATACAAAAAAAACTCGAAACCATATGCACTTTTAATTTGAATTATAAATACTTTAAATCTTCAACTTTAAGGGTAATTAAAGATCAAAAAGGTTAAAAGAATCTAGTGACAAAATCCTCGTTATTTACTTTAATTTATGATAATAAGCATAGTATTTTGTTAAATCCCGATATAATTATAAGAATCAACAAATCAACGTTGGTTTCTAATGAACCAAGATCTTTATTAATTGTATTTATAACGAAAAATAAAAACCCGCTTAAAATGATTAATTCACAGAAAGTTTGTATAAACTTTGATTATAGAGAATCAACAACTTTACCAAAACTATTAATATCAACGTTAAATAATATTCTCGAAAACAACAAATCGAATGATTATTCGATTCTTAATAACAAAGAGAGAGATACAATATTGTTTTTTATAAAAAAGAATACATTTAAAAGATTTTTTTCGCTATTTATATTTAATAAAGCTATTAAACGATTATGTACTTTGTAGATAAAGATTTTTAAGTTTAATATCAATATTGAAAAATATATTAAATTTGATGCGCTTAACAATATTAATATAGTTCTCGATCATATAAAGCATCAAACAACAAATTATACTAAACATTTAAATCGTTTATATTAATGGGCAAATAGTTACTACAAGATTAACATTTTTATTAATACCATGATTATTCAATCATACGGATTCAGAAATGAACTTCAACGATTAAATAAGTTCTATAACATTTTCTGGCTTGATAAGCAAAAGGATAAGCTAAATAAACAAAATGGTAAGTTCATTACTATATATAATGTAATAGTTGCCGCAATAAAATATAAATCGATAATTATATCTTTAATTCAACCCAAAGTTATGAATCTTTTACGAATACTAAAATCAACGGCACTATCATTACTAAGATTCTTTTATAATCTTAGAACTTATATATTTAAATATTGGTTCAAAATGGATTATGATTACAAGATTAAAACATTATAGGATCAAAGCATTTAACGAGAAATTAAAACAATATTGGTTAAATCAAAGCCTATTCTACTTTAATGGGTATTTACTTATAAAAATGATCAAAACAATTATATCGATTGCTATAGATCATGATTAATAATCAGAAGAGATCTTCAGGATATAGCGATAATCAAATCGATTTATATAGCTATATTTGCTATGTAATCCTTTTGTATAATAATGGTAACAATAACGAAGAATAATTTTAAAACAAAGCAATACAATATTATAAATACTTTTGTTAATACATTTTGAAATCCTATTGGAAATCCAGTTATATATTATATGCCAAATAAGTATAAGATATTTAATAAATCCATTACTTTTGATTATACGTTGTATAGCTTGAAAGATTCCTTTATACTTTAGTATAAAAAGTTCATAAGTATATTCATTAGCTTGAAAATGGTAAAATGCAAAAAAGAGCTTTGTATTTTTATATCTTTTGATTTCTATGTATTCATTTTATTCTTTATTGATAATATTCAGGTAATCTATTACAAAAAATATGAATATTAAAAGGATTAAATAGTTAATAAAATTAAAACTAGATATAAACTTAGAAATCTCAACGATATTTAATGATTTCTAAGGATTCGAATTATTAAAAATCGATAACTTAAGAAATTATAGTTAATATACGATACCTATATTAACAAAATCGCTTATAAATTTGGTTTTACAAAGAAAAAAGTAATTATACCATTTTCAATTATAGTATTTAAGAAGAATAAGGATATAACTCTTTTCTTTAAAATAAAGAAATATCAAAAAAAAGTTGAATCAATTTTATATTCGACTATAACAATTAAAGCCAATTTAATGTTCTTTTTCTTTAAATTAAGCAAATATAGTATTAATCTTTCAAAAAATCATTTTATAATAGCAAATTATTATATTATATATTTATATAGATTTTAGTATTTTTCTATTTATTATAAGAATAATTATATACTTTAAATAATAACCTTTTCAAATACTTTCTTTGCAAATGATATAGTTATTTGGAAATCTTTTCAAAGCTATGTAATCATATTGTATAATGGTATTATTGTATGGAAAGCTATAAGATAAGATACAATTATTACTTTAATTACAAAAACAAAACTTTTAGGTATGAAAAGATTAATTAAAAAAGTAATAGTAATATTAAAGCTTTTAAAAAAAATTAAAATATTAATGAAAAAGTTTATTAATATTTTTTGCAATAATACTTAAACGATTCGATTAATAGTTAATGAAAACAAAAAAATCTCTATTAAATTTAAGCATATGAATATTCAGAATATATGGCTTCGTTAAGAATATATTAATAAGCGATTCTTGATTATGTATTTACTAATAGCCGATATATCGGCAAATAGGTTTATTAAAAATTTTATTCGATAAAAGTTTAAATACTTTGTTAAACTAATCAATATACAAAACACCAAAAATCGAATTATAAAAGTTATCGAATAATCGATAATCATATGATATTTATATAATTAATATTACAATACTTCCCTTATACCTTACTATACTAATCTTACTCTTCATTTCTACTTTAAAGAAAGTTTATCTTCGAGCAATCTTTCTATTATTATTATTACTTATCTTTCTCTTCTTCCTTTTCCTTTTCATCTTTGCTATTGCGAAGTAATCCTCTAAAGCATATTCGCTTCTAAAGAAATCCGCTTCCAATATAAATATACCCCACATCGACTTCGAAACCATTTAAAGATCGATATATTTTAAAACGCTTCGAAAAATGGTTTAGAAACGCTTTATCTCTTATAATTACATAATTAACAATTATAATATAAAGCAAAAAAGAAATATTATACCTTTCCGTTATTATTAGCCTTCGCGATTAAGAAATTATCCGTTATTGTATACAAATGTGCTAGCAAAGGCCGATATATATGCGTAAAGCATCGATAACATTGAACTTTTTGGGAATCTATGTTTTTATAGCAAATCTCATCTTTTTGTTCAACAATTAACAATTTTATATATTGTATATACGGATAAAGATTCCTTAGCTTTTTAAATCAAGTTTTCTTAGCGGGGGTACAGGGAGTCGCTATAGAAGAAGTGTCACGCTAAATGCGTAGTACGCACGTACTTATTGAAGCACGTGCTTTGTCGAAGCACATATTTGCCGAATATAGCGATCTTAAGGATCTTCTAGCAATAGGGGCATAAGTTTACTAACCTCTTTAAAATTGCCGAGATTAGGATCATCAAAGGTTTTTAGCCTTTTACTTTAATAAATATATAAAAGTACTAATCGCTCTTTGATCTATAGAGCTAAAAGCAATATAACGCATTGTTTTATAAGGATTCAAACCTTGTATATAAGAATACAACGATCTATACCGATATTATAGATCAAAATATTATAGATCCTTATGATTACCAAGCTATACAATGATCACATGTTATCATGTGTGATCACTTATATGTAATATATAAGGAGTGGATGGATCTTGTATTTAAAAGAATAAACAATAATACAATCACTGTTTTATACCTATACCTTTATCCCTTTCAGATATTGTAAAAGGGAAGAAGGTGAGGGGTGGAAACAACAACCAAAAACAACAAAAAGAATGGCTTTCTAAAAGAGAGTAATACAACAAAAAGGGAGTAGGGGTTAGGGTCAATTAAAACGGTCTTGGACAACAAAGAAGGGAAGGACAATCAGGATGAACAATCTAAATTATAATGGATATATACATAATCAAAAAAAAAAAGTAATAAAAAAAATAAAACTTAATAAACAAAATATAATATAATGATCTAAAATACAAAGTAAAAGAAGTATAAATACTCTTTATAAAAAGCGAAATCATATAAAAGTATTAGATCCGAATAATCGGAGCTATTCTACAATCTCATATTTCTCTTTACTCTATTTATTGATCAACTTTGATCAACCAAGAACAAAAAACAAAAGAAAACCGCAAAAACAAATTTAACCAAATCCGTATACTAATAAATAAATCAATACATTTATTCTGCTATATCAACAAAATGTTTTAACAAAATCCATTAATTCAATATTCTCTAATATTAATTACTATACTTTACAAATTTGCAAAATATCATTTTACAAATCCATTATATTTTAAATTTATTATTTCGATTATAATCATTTGCTCTATATAGCAAGCGATTCCTTTAATATACAAAACAATCTTGATTTGCAAATAAATCGTTATAATAATTTCTTTTCTTTAATACATTGTTTTTTCTTCGAAAATCCTAGATCTCTATTATTTTCAAAGAATCCGTTTTAAGAACTATAAATACTAAAGCTTAGAGAATACAAACGATCAAACTTTTAGTCATCGAAAATGAAATAGGAAAAAACAATAAATTCCTTATTTATAAGAAAATCGATATTTAGTTTTGATACATAAATTATCGCTAAACAATCAAAAAATAAATGTTTTCTATATATTTTCTTCCGTTTTTCTATTTCCTTAAAAGTTTATACAAAAAAAGCCAAAATATTCTTTTTCAATTTTTTGTATTACAAATTGAATTACTTTTTTGGTTTTTACAACAATTCCAAAGCGTTTTTCTTTATTAATATATTATCCCAAAACAAAATTCTTATAAATACTTACTCAATAGAATATACAAAAAATATACGAATATCTATCAAAAAGTTAGATATTACAAATCTTCTTTTCTTCAATATATTCTTATTAAAGATTGGTATCAAATCACGATATAATTTGAATACCGCTGGATATAATATACTATTTTTAAAAAAAAGCAAAAATTGATCGTTATTGTTATATATCACAATTGTATAAGAAATTATAGAAATATATAAAAGCTTAATACTTATAACAATTGTATTAATCTTAACAATTGTTTCTAGGGCTAATATATCTATTGGATTTATAATAATCTTTTAATCCAACTCCACATTCTTTCTCACAACCTTATAATCCTTAAAATTAGTCTTGGATAACAATAATTGCTATTCTTCAACACTAAACAACAAAGTTTTAAAGAAAACTTTAATTAATTCAATCAATCAAAAAGTATTAATTTTCTCCGTTAAAATAGAAAAAAAACAGATTTAATACTTAACTTCATAATCATTGTGAAAAACAAAAGATATAATTACACCATATAAACTACGTTTCTTTTTCAAGCCAAAAATATCCAAAGTATTGTTATATATAAATAAATAATTAGAATTTCTAATCAAAGTATACTCTATTATAAGGAAAAGAATTATCAACAAGCGATATTCCCCATTAAGTTTTTGCAAAATTGCTTTTCGCCAAAAAGCTAAATCAACACATATAATTTGTTATATTGAAAAAAAGTAAACTGTATGTAGAAAGCTATAATCCCTTTTTTTTTAGTGATAATAATATTGATATATCTTGATCAAAATTCAAATATCATTCTTAATCAAATCGTTAAGAATATTTGATATCGAAATCGAGATTCAAGTAAATCTTATTAACGGCGATATCCTATAAACATTCAAATGTATAAAAGAATTTATTATATTAAAAGAAAGCTTTTGAAAAGTCAACAAATCAAAAGTTTGTTAATATCGAGTCTTTTTCGCAATAATATAAAGTTTAAATTAATTATAAAACTTTTCAGAAATATACATTTTATTGATTATATTTTTTTTTGCACAAACTTTCGTTAATTTGCTATTCAGCTCTTTCACTTTGTAATAAACAATTTCCAAATCGAAAACATTTGTTAATTATTAAATATAATATAAATATATATTTGGTAGATAGTAAGCAATTAGTTTAGTTATTTAATATTAGTCGATTTGTTTAACAATATATTTTTTTAATAAAGTTTGAAACTATACGAGATTGTTGTTGATGGTTATGAAAAAACATTTGTATATTTTAGGGATAATATACTTATCGATTTTTTGATATTCAATAATATAATTGCTAAACTTAGCAAAAGTTCGATAATGAATTATCATAGTGTTTATCAAACTTGCTTTATAGTTAGCTTTTTTGATCGGAATATTAATATCCAAATATTCCTAAACCAATATATTATGATCTACCAATTCAATAAGAATATTCAAATCCATATTTTTAATCTCGAATATAGGTATAAATCGAAAAAGTGTTTTCAATCGATATTGTTTATCATCAATACCCAATAAACCATACTTATTATAAAGAAAGCTCAAATCTTTGGCTTTTTTATTAATCCAATCTATTTTAACCTTTTTTTTCAATACAATCAAAACAATTTTCTTAAACTCAAAAAGTATAACCCATCGATCAATACAACGTTTTTGTTTTTGTATTTTTAATAACTAGCGTATTAGTTCACCATTAACATTATCAATTGTATCTATTGATTCGAAAGTTTTAGCAATGGTATATAAATCTTTAATAAACCGAGAACCCTATTTGAAAATAAATAATAAAGCCAAAGGTTTATTAATAAGAAATCTTACTTAATGGTTCATAATATTATCCAAATATTCTTTATGTTTATATTAAGTATTCTTTACTTTTTTGATAATAACTATATTATCCTTCAAATAATCTTTTTGAAAGATATCAATAATAAGCTACACTTTATTCTGGACTATATTAATCATTGATTTATTCATAACTTTCTCAAACTTATATTGCAAAATCAATATGAAATAATTAAAGAAAGTATATATACTATATTGCAATTCAACAAATTAGTTTCTATATTACTTCAGAATCTACAAAGAATAACTGAATTTTTCTGTATACTATGCTTTAGCAATAATCAAAAAGATTACAAATTGTTGATTAGCTTTATTGCGTTTAATCTTTTTAACTAATAAAGATTTTGGTTTATCCATTATAAAAAACAAAGGATATAACAAAAGTGAGAAATTGTAATATCAAAGAATAAAAGGATATAAAAGATCTAGTATAAAAACATAAAGAATCTTGTAAAGAAAATAAGATTTATAAATACAAAAAAGGTTAAAAAATTAATAGATTAATAAAAAAAACAATTGTTTAAAAGCAAAAAAATTAATATTGAAATTAAAGAATTGTAAAGTTGATGATACAAAAAAGTATAAAAATCGAAGTATAATATATGAAAAAGGTTATTATTATTGAAAAAAAAGATTGAAATGGAAAGGAAAAGAAGGTATTAATATAACAAAAAAACAAATTAAACGAAAGCAACATATAATATAAACAATCAATAAAAAAAAACAAATGATTTGATATAAACAAAAAGAAATGAAAATCATTTTATTAACAAAATAATTGCTTTATTTACTAATGAATAATATTATTTTTGATGATAAATAACTTATTCATTTAAAATAAAATAATAAATCACAAATAGCATCAAACAACAATCTTGAAGGATTTGCTAATCCATTAAACAACAATATCAAAGATTTGGTTAATCTATCGAACAACAATATCGAAGATTTGATCAACCTATCGAACAATAATATAGGTTAACATCCTTGATAAAACTGGACTTTCAAGCTAAAGCCTTATATCAAATTCAAAAAGTTCAAAATTTTGTTCATACAAATCTTGATTTGCGAAAAGGGATTTCGATAACCAAATTAAATTGGCAAAGCAATTGATTTCTTCCAAATATTGGATTATTGTTTACTAATTGATCTATACTCTCCAAAGTTTGTTCAATAAGTTTTTTAAACAAAAGAATTAAAACTTTCAAAAGATCTTTAATCTCCAAATCGTTATCTTCAATTTTATCCAACTTTATTAAAACAATTATATTGTTATATTGAATAAACTTTTTAAATTTATTACTTATATAAATTCTATACAAACAAATTCTATTTAACTTTTTCAAGATATAAATGCTTTTGTTTATATTTGTTTTTATTACTTAATAAAATCCAAACTATCGATATGCAAGTTTCCGTTTTTTTAATATATTGATTTTGTTTAATAGATTATTGTACAAAACTATATTGCTTTATTTGATATTCTTTTTTGTTGTATTGTAATCTTTATCAAAGTGTTCTTTCCTATCGAATTGATAACGCTTTTTACGTAATACAGCTTTCCAAATATCCTTATCCTTTACCTCAAATTAACGCATACAAATAATTAACAAATTGGATCTCGTTTTTATAATATTCTAATTTAAAACTTTTTATATACAATATTTGATCTCGATTAATAAAACAGAATATTGGTTATAAATTATATAAAAAAGGGTAAGATTGATAAGCTTATAAATAATAACCCTATCAATTATCAAGATAATGTTTAAATATTAAAACCATTTTCTTTTCTTTTTCGTTACTTTGGCTAAGCTATTCTTTAATAACTAATATTTATATTCTATTACTTTGTTTATTTTCAAATTGTATACTAAAATTTAAACCTTATTGATTCTATATTTTGCCGCAAAATATTCTATATAATCTTTATTCTTAAACTCTTTATTTATAACAACTTTTCCAAATATATTATATTAACAAACAATATTCCAAAGAAATAATGCGATATTCTTCAAGTTAACAATGTGTAAAAGCTTTACTTCGATTTATTCAAAAAAATCATTATGCAAAACTATCAAATACTTGTAATTGTTATCAACAAACATATAGATAATATTTAGATTGTATTTGGTTCAATATATACTAACCCAAATCGAATATAACAGCTTTTCCTTGAAATTTGATTTGCAAAATTGATAATTAAAACAAGTTTTAATAAACGCTTTAATTTCTTAAAACATATTTGTTTAATGATATAATTAATAAACTTTATTGAATATATTTTCTATTCCTTTGTAATTATATATATTATACAAATGAGAAATCAATTTTAAGCGTTTATTCTTATTATTAATGATTTGTTAATAAAGTATATTTTTTGATTTATTTTTAAACAAATATTTATTTTGTATATTGAATCCTAAAGCTTTTTTCTTAAACTTTCCAAAATCAAATATTGTTATACCTATTAGCTTTTATAAAGTTAATAAATAAAAAGCGATTTTCCGATTATCTTCCAAATACCTATTGCGTAATACAATATTTTGCGAATTTGTAAAGTTTCGCAAATCATTTATTACCACAATGTTATTAAGCTTTTTAACGATCCAATCATTAATATCCATTTCATTTTCAAAAAAGTTAAAAAAACTTTAAAATCGTTTTAATAATCCGTTGACAATAGTATATAATACTTTTTTAATATATTTAACTTTAAAATCGAATAATTAAATCCAAGCAATTTATTTTGTAACCAAAGCTTCAAATAAATCAATAGCAATACGATTGAATTGTACAATCAAAACTTTAATATTAGTTTCAAGAATGAAATGCGTATTGTAAAGATTAAATCTAAACTTTCGTAAGATTTTCAGAATACCATAACATTTTCTTTTAATTGTATTGTAATTCCTTTTAATAGTATTTCATATTCTACTTTTAAAACAAGTTATCATTCTTTTTCTATTAAACATTTGATCCAAATAAACGCTTTATCCTTTGAGATTAATGTTAACATTGTAAACAATTTTACCAACCTCTTTCAAATCACTATATTGCAAAGATATAAAAGCAAAAGCGTAGATTAAAATATACTTTAAAAAATCCATAATAAATTGCTTTAGCTTTGTTCAAATAAACTCTACACTTTTCTTCAATAATCGATACAAAGAATTTACTTTTTTAGCGAAATTCTTTACTCAAATCCGAAAGAAAACATAGACTTTAAAAAACATTCAAATATTATACTTATTAAATAGTATAGGCTAATCAATAATCTTCTGGATTTTTGCATTTGCAAAAGTTCGTCTATTAATGTTATAAATATAATCAACAATTTGGATTCTATTTATATATTATTTTGATTTAGCTTTAATTAAACAATTTATTTTTTTTAATTGTTTAAACATTTTGTTAATGAATTAAATGTATTTGAAAACGAAATATTTAACTTTATCTTCGATTTCTTTTATATTGTAATTATTTAATAAACTTTTAATTCCAATATTATTTAGGAAAAGCAATATTATAATTAGTAAAAGATTGTTTAAGATTTTCAAAACAATCTTATAAAACTAAATCATCAAGTTTGTTGCTTTTTGTAGAAAAGTTGTTTGTTGCAATAAACTAAACAAAGTTTAGAATGCAATCATATCCCTACTCTTTTTTACTAAAAGAACTTGATCATAATTAAAAAAAAAATCGATCAAAAAAGCAATTATATACTCCGCAAAATTTTTAGCGAAAATATTTATATTAAATAGAAGATTAATATCCTAGATTATAATCTTGTTTAATTCGATAATAGCATTAATGATTCTATAAATACTAAAAGTCTTTTTTTTAACCAAAAACTATAGGTTTCTGTATAGCTCTTTGCAATACTCGAATATTCTTTAATCAATACGATTTTGAAGCATTTTAGAGATTATTTATATTAAAGCTTTTGGAATCGGGAAACTTGTTATTTGTTATACTATATACAGAATTATATTGATTTTTTGGAGAAATATAATATTAGATTGCATTTTACTAATATAAGTTCAATCAAATGCTAAAGCATTTTTGCAATTCAAAAAATATAATAATAATAAATCTTTTTTTTGTTCGATAAGTATATCTCTATACTTAATTTCCTTTATACATTCAAAAGTTAATCGATATCCTTCAAACTCACTATTAAATCTTGGTATTAAATACTTTTTTTATTTGCCAATAGGTTCTTAATAAAAAAGCATTTTTCTATAACGTTTAAACCAATTTGCTAATCCTTTAGAATCTTCTTTATCTATATTCGTAGAAACATTAAATAATCGAACTTTGTTGATTTTGTTTTTATACAAAGTATTAACAAAAAATAGAAAATCTTTTCGGAAATCCTTTATTAATACTTTAATCATTGAATACACAAATTATACAATAATTCGATAATATTTATAAATAAACTTATTATCGTTTCCAAAAGCAATCAAATGTTTAATATATTCTAGTTTATTAATATATAAATCTTGCAAATTTGGAAATAGAATATAATCTTTGATTGGTTTTAAATAAATCAATACTTTTTTCAACTATTTATGAAATTCTAAGTTCAATAATTTGTAATACTTATCAAATGCTATTTGCTTTTTTAAAAGTTTTATATCTCGAAAGAGATTTAATACAAAATTATTAATATATTATCTGTTGAATATGTTAGAATCTAGTTTTCTTTATTAATGTTGAAGAAATGTTTATTGTAGGCTATTTGTAATGTTTATTTGTTATATTAAACATTTGTACAATATTCATCATTATTATCGATAATTACAATGTATTATAAACCATACTAATAATTAAATGTGACTTCGTTAGTAATAAACTATGGTATACTTAATAGAAGTTTGTTTTAAGCATTTTTCATTATATAAATACTGATTATATTTATGATTCTATTGAGAGAAACTTTGATATTTTTATATATATTTATAAGTTTCGATTCGATTGTATTGATGCTTATAATACTCATATTTACCGGGCTTATTGAAAAGTTTAAAGCTATATACAATTTGTTATTCATTATATTAATAATAAAACCATTATCGGGAATGATTTCGATTGGATTTTGATTATTTAATAGAATCTTGATTACTAATAACTTTTCACAATCTCGATTTGTTTCTGAAATATATACAATCTAATTATACATTTCCCTTTGATAATTTAGCAAAACAATAAAAATTGCATTTATCTATACTAAAAGGTTATATTCAAATATATTACAATAATTGATTTATACTTCAATAGACTTTTGGCTCGAACTATAGCAATATAAAATTCCAAAATAATAAATAACATATTATTAATAACTTCGAGAAGTTTTGATATTAATGTTTCGGGTTTTGATAGATTATTAATTTTGATCGATTATCTTTTCCAAAGTTCGAGTATTGTTTTAAACAAAAAACCGATAAGAATAAGAACTTTAATCCCAAAAATTAAATATTCAATTTGTTTAATTGTGTTATAACTATTGGTTATAATCGAAAGAATAAGTTTTCTTTTTGGTTTCTTAAAAACAACTTTTTTAATAATAATTAATGAATCTATTCTTGCAAAGTTTTAATTATTTGAAAGCGTATCATTTATTATAGAATCCGGAGTATTAAATACAAAAAACTCAATCGCTTAAGCTTTTGTAAAAGTAAAAACAATAAGTTTTGAAACTATATCTTCGGGTTTTCGCTTTAAAATAGAAATGATTTTTCTTTTTTTATTTTTGTTGATATATTATTCAAATTGCAATATAATAGGTTTAAGCTAAATAGTAATATTAATGTATTCCAGGATAAAGCTATTTGAGCAAAAAGTAAAGAATAAAATTGAATTGATATTATTAGAAAAATGAATACTATTATTAACGATTTTAATAATATTAATATGTTTAATTAACTTTGAATTTGAATTGTTCTCTTTATCCCACTCATTTATCTTTACATTAGCTGATACAAAATATACTAAAGGATTTATGTTTTTGTTATAAAAGATTTGAAATAGTTTTGCTTAATTTTGATTTTTTTTTCAATATATAATATCGAATTTATTGAAAATAATCCATTCTTTTATATAATACTCTTTGAAAACTGAACAATCTTTCTTTATAGTATAACTTTTATCTTCAAGCTATACATTTTAACAATAAAAGCAAAATTTGTTATAAATTGCATTAACCTTTATTGTTTTATCATTATCAAAAACATTAATAAAGCTAGAAAAAGCTATAAACTTTTTTGTAATAACAAATTTGATTAGAAGTATAATACTTTTGGCAATAAACATCTCGAATGCTTTGGTTAGCGAATTTATTTTATTATCATAGTTTTTGAAAAATGCAGACTTTTTTTTCTTAAGTTTTTCTACAACTTTTATAATAGTATCAACTATTTCAACATCAATTTTCCTTAATTAAGCTTTCTTTTCAAAATCTTTGTTGTAGTTTAATAGATTTGTATATTTCATGTAAACTATATAAATCGAGGTTTAAGTTAAAATGTAATGTTCCTTTAATAAACTATTAATCTTGTTGACGAACCTTAATTTTAATTAAATGCTTAAACTTTCCAAAAATAAAAAAGCAATGGTTTTAATAATAATCTTTTTTTTCGTTATAAACCGAATTGCAATAAGATTATAGTTTTAATTATAAATCAATATATCTTCAAGGTTATATTTTTTCTTTGTACTATATTTAAACGTTAAAACTTGTAAATAGTTTTAGCTATACCTTAATCGAAAAGTATCTTGTACAATATACTCCATTAGAAAAATAAACTTGAAGGTTTTTTTCTAATTCTAATTAAATGATTTGTATTTATTTATAATCTTTATACTAAATCGAAAATTATACTCTATTTGCTTGGAAATTCGATAACAAAACTTTTTTTTAGTTATATTATACTTTTGTTTAAGATCCTTTATAACCTTACATTATTCCGTTACATTGGTATTATCGAACTATAATATTCCTTTCTTTTCCGCAAATAGTAAACTCCTTTTGTTGAACTTTACAAAAATCTCGATAAACTTTTTGATATTATTTTTGTTAAATATAAAAGCATTCTTATTTTGTTTAAAATCTTTTTTAGAATTGGATTTGATTTTAGAAAAAATAATGATTTTAAACTTTGCTTTCGCAAATTGCTTATCTTTGGCATTATAACGTTTGCTTTTACAAAACTTTGGTTTGTTAAAAGGGCCAGATTGTTTATTGTTGATAAATTTATTAGTCTTTTCGATTTTAGAATCTTTGAAGGCTATTATATCGAATGTAGATATATTGAAACTATTAGTAAATTCGAAAGATATAATTGATCAACGAAATATTATAATTTGAACAAATGAATTATATAACATATAAATGTAATATAATTAAAATATAAATTTTTCGATAACGTAAATAAAATAATAAAAGAATAATAAGAATAATATAAACAAAAAGAAAATAAATCTTTAATAATAAATAAAGGATTTTGATAGCGATAGAATCTCTATTCACTTTAATATTGATATTTTACGAATTTGCAAAGTATCGTTATATATATCTACCAACACTGAAGTATAACATATCGATCGCAACTTGATTTACACAAATCAATCAAAACAATATTAGATCAATTAAATAAACAATCAAAATATATTTAAATCCTTCCCAAAAGTTTAATATTTGCTATACCCAAACCTAAAATAAAATTTTTATAATTGCGTCGAAATTCACTATTGCTTATCGTTTTACAAAATCTATTCATCTCATATATTAATCCTTAGCGTTCTAATTACAAATATTCAATCGAATCAAAACACAACTAAACCAATTCAATAATTATTTAAAGTTCTAGCAGATTGTATTCTTTCTTTTTCAATTCGATTTTCAAACTTAAAAATGCAAAGCCATTAAAGGCTTTTCAACATTAATAATAAAGGCTATATAAACAACATATATTAAATTTTTCGGATTGTAAATTGTAAAGTAAATTTAATATACAACTTATAAACCAAATCGCCGAATAAAGAAAACTATTACTTTTAATAGTAATTGTTAATTCTATAATCATTTCGCATTATCGTTCGATTTGTAATATAAACATTATCAAATTTTATCTTTATCGTTATTACATTTAAATAATCGATATTAAACAAAAATATAATTGTTTACGATTTGGGTTTTTTCTTTTCGAAATATAATCTATTTTATTATTTTTGTTCCTTTTTTATCTTTATCGAAAGATACAATTCTATACCATTATTATCTATAGTTTCTTTATCAACTTTTTCGATATTTTGGATTCTCTACAAAGTATTTCGATATACCAAAAGGAATTTAAAGTTGCATATTACTCTTATGAATAATTAACTTTGAATAAATCTTTGTTTTTATATAAATCATTAATATAAAAGGGAAAAAGATAAAAAATAAAAACAATAATCAAAAACAACAAAAAAAATGGTTTTCTAAAAAAAAGCAATACAATAAAAAGAAAATAAAGGTTAAGATTAGCTAAAATAGTTTTGAATAACAAAGAAAAGAAGGATAATCAAAATGAATAATCTAAATCATAATGGATATATACATAATCAAGAAAAAAAAGTAATAAAGGAAATAAAACTTAGTAAACAAAACATGATATAGTGATCTAAGATATAGAGTGAAAGGAGTATAAATACTCCTTATGAGAGGCGAGGTTATATGAGGGTGTTAAATCCGAATGGTCGGAGCCATTCTACAGTCTCACAATATCCTCTCATATATTCGTAGCTATCCTTCGTGATAAGAAGTAATAGGAGTAGAAGATACCATTTTAGACCCCTTATTGCTCGATTCATTACCATATTCAACTCCTAAAGAGTTAGAACCAAAGTCTTTATCAAAATCCTATAAAATATGAGTAATGTATTGCTAAAGTGATTATAGTCTTTATTTTACAATGAAACAAAGAATCTTTATTTTTATCTTTACTTTGATCTTTATTCTTATCTTTATTATTATCTTTGCTAAAGGAATCGGTTTAGGAAGAACGAGAGGGGAAAGAATCGAAAGAATGGGGAGAAGGGGAACAAAAAGGCGAAGGGCGGCGGTAAAAGCATTTGGGAAAAAAAACAGAGATGCAAAGGGGAAATCCCGGGGACGATTTAAAAGGATCAAAAGAAGAAAAAGAAGAAACGGAAGGAAAAAGAAAAGCAAGAGAAGAAGGAGTAGCAAAAGCAAAAGAAGAAAGAAAAGGAGAAGAAAAGATACAGCAACGGAAGGCAATTAAAGCTTTCCGAGCATGGGAAAGGTTCCCGACCCGGGAATTGCGACTATAGCGAAGCATATTGATAATAATGTTATTGATGATATTGTTATTGATATTGTTGTTATTATTGTTGTTGTTAATGCTTATCCTTAAGGAATTGAAGGATTAAAGGATCAAAACTACAATTAAATATCCACGCGATGGGAATTACAACAAAACAATAATATACTACAAAACGATCAAATCTAACAAATATATAATAAATCCCTTTATTTATAGTTATCGTTGTATATAAAATCGATAATCTAAACATTTATAAAATCATATAGAATTATATTTATTCAATTATCTATAAAGGAAATTGCATATACATCATTAGTTTATTTTCCGTTTGTTTATTTATTTTAAAATATTATATAATATATAATTATAGATTTATTTATATTATTTGCTTTATAGTTAGATTATATGCAAAGTATATAATCTGGAAAATGTATTACGCTAAATGCGTGGTACATATATACTTATTAAAGTATATGCTTTATTGAAGTATATATTTATCGAATATAGCGATTTTAAGGATTTTTTAATAATAAAGGTATAAGTTTATTAACCTCTTTAGGATTGTCGAGATTAGGATTATCGAAGGCTTTTAGCCTTTACTTTAGTAAATGCATAAAAGTATTAATCGCTTTTTGATCTACAAAGTTAAAAACAATATAATGTATTGTTCTACAAGGATTTAAACTTTGTATACGAGAATATGATGATCTATATCGATATTATAGATCAAAGTATTGTAGATCCTTATGATTATAAAGTTATACAATGATCATGTGTTATTATATATGATTACTTATATGTAATATATAAGGAGTGAATGGATTTTGTATTTAAAAGAACAAACAACAATACAATTACTGTTTTATATTTATACCTTTATCCTTTCCCGATATCCTCTCATATATTCGTAGCTATCCTCCGTGATAATAAAAGCAATCAAAACAGAATTAATTAGTTTAAAAAACAATAATATCTTTGAAATAATTGATGAATCCTTTTCGAAAAGGAAAAAACTTTTAAAATCTAAATAGATTCTATAGAATAAGCTTAATCAAAATAGCAAACTAGAAAGAAGAAAAGCCAGATTAATGGTTAAAGGATTCTTACAAAAATATAGAATCGATTTTATAGAAATATTCGCAGGAGTTGTAAGATATTTTACATTACAAACCCTTTTTACTAAAGCAACGGAAAAAGATTTAGAAATCGATAATATAAATATCGATATAGCGTTCCTAAATGAAAAACTGATCGATATTAAGATCCTAATGAAGATCCTATAATTCTTTGAAAAAGTATTTGCTTTAAACTTTACTAACAATTATTTCAAACTTAAGAAATTATTTTATAAGCTGAAACAGGCTTCGAAAATATAATAGCAAATAGTTAAATTGTTTTTTAAAAGCATAGATTTATAAGCTTTATTAACAAATCTCAATTTGTTTATTGGAAAAGAAATATATATTTTATTTTATATAAACGATTTACTAATATTGAGATTACAATCTATAATCAATATAATCAAAAAGATTATAAATTGAAGATAGAAATGTAAAAATCTTAAATCAATATAAATCTTTTTAGAAATCCAAATCGAGTAAAACAAAGCTTAGAAATCTTTCAAAATATATTAAAGAATATATATCAAAAAGCTTTTAAAACAATTCAAAATCTATAATTCAACGTTTTGGAATCTTTCTTTCTTTATTGATATTATATTAAAACTAGTTATAATAGTAGAACTATTTAACGAAAGCGATAAAACTTTATATTTACAAATTATTGAATTAGGGATTTATTTAATAAACGAAATAAAAAGCGATTTTGTGTTTCTAATTGATTAATTTATAAAAGTAATGTATATTCTTGGAAAAAAACATTTAATCTTTGCAAATCATTTCCTAGAATTCTTTGATAGTATAATCGATATTGGCATAATTTATTCGAATCGATTGCAGTATTTGCTACGTTTCTACGATATTTTTACAAATACTATATAAAGCTTAAAAGCAAACCGAAAATTAATATAAGGAGTAATTATTATTTGATATAGAAACACAATAATATAATCTTTAAATAAGCAAAAATCTATAGCACTCTATATAATGAAAACTAAGATTATAATCGCAAATAAAAATGCAAAAGAGATTGTATAACTCAAAAAGTTAATTATCGATCTAAAAGAACAAATCTTTTCAAAGCTATTTATATTTACACTGTATTACAACAACAAAAACAACGTTGATTAAATGCAAAAAAACAAATTCTATAGCAAAGCTAAATATATTAGTATACAATAACACTTTATATAAAAGAACATAGTTGAAAACAAAAGATTACAAATAATATAGATTTTTGGTTTTAAACAAAAAACTGATATTTTGATAAAACAATTAATTTACTCTGGATTTTTGATTTACAGCAAAAAGCTTGATTTTAATTTCGAAAAGCGTTAAGGGAACTTTTGTATCGCAATACAATATAGCTATAAAGTGTTAAACTTTCAAAAGGAAATATAGATATTGCGATAATAATAGATCGTTGCTGCAAAAGTTAATAAAGCTTTGAGATATATATATAACACTAAGAAATCGAAAATAATGAAAGAAATGATTGTTTCTACAAAATATTCAATTATACAGATTTTTGGGTTTGGAATAAACTAATCAAAGTGCGTTTTGGGTTTATATGGAGGTTTGGAAGATATAGGATCATTAGTGTTAAAAAGCATTTCAAAAAGTTTTTAAAAACATTTTTTAAAAAGCCTTTTCTTTATATAATTCTGATGGTTGAATTCAATTATAAAGAGGCTATTGTAATTATGTATAGCGTTATACTTAATTAAATGTTTCCACCTTATATACTCAGTAGAACACATATGCCACTTCTAGCATATTAGACAATATACACACTCTACCACTACAATAATCTCAACATCACGGTAGGAAATCCGATGTCACTTCAACCTACTCCGTCCTTGAGTACAGCACACGATGATACTTCCTCACGTGAAAGTCACGTTTTGACCATCTATCCATCTGTCTGAAGTAAAGGAAACATCAAGGTGCTGGGGTGCATCCTTCGACACCATATCAATTAGTTTTTCTCTTAAGCCCCGAATCTGAAGTTGTGTTTGCCGGGTGGGAATACGTTAATTAGTTATACTTTCTATCATTTCAGCCTAACAACTCGCACATTATTATCTTCAAGAGAAGATGAGGGGTATCTCGACTAGCGAAGCGATGTTGGTCAAGAGATTGGTCAAGGTGCCAAGAGGTTGCAGTCTACCAAGTATGTACGAGTCCTAGTAACAAACGACCTGCCAAATCCAACAGTATATCATGTATAAATAGTCTTCTCGAGTTCCCCGCCTTCCCCCCTTCAAAGAAGTCCCGGGATAGGTTACAATGGCTTGATCCCCCGCATTCTCGATGGGAAATACTGTAGAGTACATTCGTAGATGTGGAAGCCACCGGAGACGTTCATTACAATCCCGTCCATATTGATTGAAGGAGATCATACTCGGACTGAATATTCAACCATCATGTCCACCTATACGAGACTTCAACTATTATACGCCGAGTGTTATATACAAGGCTTAACGCATTGTAGTTTTTCTCCCTCATTGAACCCATCGCCTTAATATTACAACCCTTTCAAACTTCATCACGATAAAGATGTCATCAACCAACACGCCACTCATCCACAAAAGAAAAGTCAAAAACATAGGATTTCTCGATGCTGAAAGTTTTTCCCCCGATAATCCCTGCTGAAATAGGAAGTAAGAAGTCTAAACCCGCAAAGTCGTCGCTCAATCGAGAAACACAGAAGATTGTCAGGGGGGATGATCGGCTGATGATACCGATGAAGAAATGGGTCACCGAAACCCCCTCATTACATGGAGGGTGCAAGCGATGGCTGCGATGCTATGGTAATTGAATTGAACTTTACCCTACGCCACCACTTCACCCGTCCAAATCTCCGTGAAGGTTATCATCTTCTTCAAGCCGATAATTTATGCAAGGTCAAGGGGCGGACGGCGCATGTAACTATGATTTCTACCACCTGAGCCACACCCGTGAAATATCATTTCGGGGTACTATATATTTATCTACTTCATGCCCCTCGCACTTCGGCGTGTCTCTCTCTAGTTCTGCTCTACCTCCTCTCTTTTATCTGTCATCATGTCGAGGTTCGAGTACGCGCAAGTCCCGACGGACGAAAAGTTAAAGGATGAACAGCCAAGAAGTCCTCGCAAGCGGTCTCTCGCCAGTGCATTCTTTTTCGCATTCGCTGGATTCGTCCTGCTCTCTGCATTTGCCGCGTTGGTGGTGGAACTGACACAGAATGGGAGAGTTGCGCCAAGCGGCGAGTTTGCCGAAGCCGATTCGAAATGGATACACGAGCATGAGCATGAGCACGAACCACGAGCCACGGGAGATGAATATCTCATCGGAGTCGGCAAGGCCGACATCACGGGGTAACACGCGAGTTTCGTCCTGGGCATAAGTACCTGACGTGCTAATAAACCAATAGTCCCGTGGTCGAAATAAACTTCATGGGCTATGCTAGTCTCCCTCAGGTTGGAACCGGACTGCGTCAACGCATATACTCCCGAGCTTTCATCGTCGGAGATGTCAAGAATCCCGCCGATCGATTCGTCTACCTAGTTCTCGACACGGCATCTGGGGATACTGCGATTCGATATGGGATACTCCAAGGATTAGCCAATCTCGGCTCAGAATATGCAGTCTATGGCAAAGACAATATTGCTGTCACGGGAACCCATCAACATTCTGGCCCGGGAGCATACTACAACTACCTCTTGCCTCAAATTACTTCGCTGGGCTTCGATAAACAAAGCTACCAAGCAATTGTAGATGGCGCAGTGCTCTCGATCAAGAGAGCCCACGAATCACTCACTACCGGATATCTCACGACCGGCGACACAACTGTTACAAATGCGAACATCAACCGTAGTATCTTTGCATACCTTGCCAACCCTGCCGCGGAAAGGGCATTGTATAAAGATGACGTTGATAAAACGCTCACGATGCTTCGGTTCCAACGAGCTGCAGATGGGTTGAACATCGGCGTCTTGACATGGTTTAGCGTTCACGGCACTTCGATGTTGGAGAACAACACCCATGTCACCGGCAAGTTTCTCCAGACCTGCGACAGCGAAAGATCCCTCCCTGCTAACTCTAATCCCAGGTGACAACAAGGGCGTCGCAGCGTACCTCTTCGAGAACGCTGCTCTGAGCGATCCCAAAGCCGCTCCAGGCTTCGTCGCGGGATTCTCGCAATCTAGTGTTGGAGACACCACGCCCAATGTCCTCGGAGCCTGGTGCGACGACGGCTCTGGTAAACAGTGCACGGTAAACAACAGTACGTGTGCCGGGATATCCCAGACGTGTCACGGTCGAGGTCCCGCCTTCCAAGCATTAGATCTAGGAGTGTCGAGCTGTTACATCATCGGCCAGAGACAATATGCAGGAGCCCAAGCCCTCTACGTAAGTCTTCTCCACCCTTCTCCCTTGCCATCTCCCAGTCCTGATTGCCCCGTAGAATTCGCTAGATAAAGTCGGGACGCCCATCGTGGATGGGAGTGTCAAATCCTTCCATTTCTTCCACGATATGCAATTCTATGACTTCCCGCTGGCCAATGGATCCTTGGTGCAGACGTGTCCCGCAGCACTCGGACATTCCTTCGCGGCTGGTACGAGTGACGGACCAGGAGCGTTTGATTTTACCCAAAATGATCCCGGCGCACCCTCCAATCCTCTCTGGTCAGTGGTAGGTGGTCTGCTTAGAGTACCAACAGCGAAACAGGTATGTTGTTCTCCCTCATGGGAAGATAGATGTTGTGGAAAACCTCATGTTGACATATATTTAGGTTGCGTGTCAATATCCCAAGCCCGTCCTCTTAGATGTAGGCGAGATGTCAAAACCTTATGCTTGGTCTCCCAATATCGGTACGTTCCTCCCCCACCCCTTCCCAGATTCAATCCACCTCCCCCC